>DWIJ01000514.1:0-11091 GCA_018248315.1 Chioides albofasciatus
ATAAAATCTTACGGCAAGGTTTTAAAAATTAAATTCCTAAAGGGCTAAATAGGGGACGAAAGTTTATTTATTAACTTTAGGACTTTTTTCAATCTACTTTCAATATCAGCTTCTGCTCTAGATGTTCCTTTGATTTGATGCTTATTGTATAGAAAACATCGAGGTGGAAATCAACAGCGTCCTACTGCACTACACCGACAGCAAAGGAGAACACTTGAAGTTGGGCTCACCTAACTACAAATACGATATCCAATCAACTACCTTCGATTTGAAGAACTTATTTAACGGGAATAAACAACTGGGTAAGGCGATTTTGACAATAATATGACCTATCATCACAATTCAAAGATACCCTACATTATATATTTATTTGAATATTTATGAGTAAGAAAATCTTATATGCAGTGCACATCTTCTTGAATATTTATTTATTAAGACAAACGATATACCTTTAACTCAAATTAAACTTGAACATTTGACTGAGCCCTAGGTTTTGCATGCAGTTCACATGCGGTTAAATGGAATACGTATTTTAACTACAAACTAGAATACAACACAGCTAAGGTTGAAAATAGTCGAACAAGTAGATTCTAAGAACTTTTAAAATATTTAAATCTCTAAGAATGTTAACAAAAAGCCTAAGTTACTTCCACAGTTGTCTTTAATCCAACGACACCGCACAAACATACTTTCAAAACACATCAATGAGAGAAAAAAATGCTAAATAATCTACTGAGGATAAACTACTTACCTACCTCTGTTGCACATCGCCATAGTAAAGAGGAAATGATTTTATTTAGCTACCGTATAAGTCACCTGTGGGTAGAATTACGTCATTGTGCATTCTGTAAAGAGGAACAATCGAAGTCTGATTAATTACGTGTTTTGCAAGCGAATATAACACTTCTATTGTACAGTCTCATAACTCATCATTAACAAAAGACCACTTATAATTACTAACAAGACCTTTACTTTGTACATAAGTTGTTATTTATTTACGTTAGCAACTTAGTTTTAAACACAAGAAGCTTTACTTTGAAAACGCCGTTATAAAGATCACAAGATAACAAGTTATAATTTTAATAGTTTCCCTTGTCATTAATATTTGCTTTTGTCATGTTTTGTTTTTATTTAATTTTAAGCATATATGCATAAACATAAATTTTATGCTAATTAATTTCAAACAAACTTATAAAATAATGGTTCGACTGTACAAAAAACTAGCGCCATTTCCTCTATTTGTTTATTATAAGATCCTTTATTACGTAAGCATTATTTAACTTGACTCTATAAATTGTTTGGATGTAGAATGTTTTGAATTGAACGATAAATCTAAAAATGATAAGGTATAATTTAACTTTTCAATCGACTTCCGAAAGGAAACAGATTATCTATTGACGTCCACAACAAAGCTATATCTTGGCAATGGTTATTTTATTTCCCAAAACAGTTATTTTTTTAACATTTTTATGTTTACAGCGGAAACTACACTGCAATTCGCGAACGAAAACTGGAAGCAATTAATGGAAGATCTCGCGCCGCCGGTGGTGAAGCAAATCGCCCGCGCTTGCATTAAAGTCATTAACAAATTTTTTACCAAAGTTACTATCAATCAAATCATAAAGGATTATCATCGCCCATAGACTAAAACTTGTATCGGTTGATTGGTGATACCAATTGGGACGATGGGACGACACCCATGCTACCCAATGCTCCGATCTCCGTTTTTTGTAGAAGTAATTCTGCAAGTGCAATCCCGAGTATGTCAAAAGTAGTTTACATTTACCTATATTTTTACATAAAAGTTTAATCCAAATCAGTTTCATGAGTTCCAAAATTTATTTTTACGAGCAGACTGATAATTTAAAAACTATATTTTGGCAGCTCCAGAATTAATTGTGTGACAAAATATTTATTACACATTTATTTAACAGGAAATTTTGATATAACGTTGTTAACAAATTAAATAGAAAGCAATTTGATTTATGAAACACACATTACTAAAATAATTGAAGTATTTACGTTCACGTACCTATTTACTTAAAACTTGATAATTATTGGGGTTAGGGTCTACCAACATTAGCGTTAATTTATTCGGCCGAGGGCGAATCGTGATATTATACAAAACTTGTAATTGTTACGTTTTTGTCGGTCATCCCTATCAATATGGCACGTTGGAACAGTCGTTAATTTCATTAAGGGCTTATTAAGCGGGCACGCGACCGCCGACGACAGTTGCTCGACACGCGTCCCACTCGTCCGATATAATCGAAAAACTTATGGTGTGGAACATGACTCGTTACCATTGTAATGTTGGCATACAATAATTTATACAAACGTATGTACCTATCACATGTGAATAGATTACGTAAATAAAGCACCAAACAAACGTACACTTACAGTCCTTAAGTTGTTAGCAAACGTGGATTGAAAGGCTTACAAAAATATGATTAAATGACGTATCATCATGTAGATATCATAAAGAAATACAATGCACAAAACTTAATTAGAAACTGAATAAATAATGAGATGATAATTATTAAATGTATAATTGTATACCTATGCCAAATATTTTCCTTTATTTCTATTACATGTACTACAGAATAGTTCTGCCGTGCGTATAGTTCTACCTACTTATAATATTTGGCCTCCGCCGAAATGCTCCGCTACTATTTGTTTTGGAAGAACATTTGCAGAACATTTTCATGATGAGATTTCAAACGAGCCTCTCGTTAATTATGAAATCAATACCAGTAAATCATAAGCGGAATAACCGCTTCTCGCGATGTAGACCACAATCTCATTTACTTCTATAATACAAAAAGGAACAAGTTTTACATATGATATAAGTATTCTTTTAGAATAGTTAATACCGTTAATATTTATCGCTCATAGTTACTAGTAGGGATTGACTTGTAAATTGGGTGAAAAATTGATAAACATACGCAGAATTACGTTTTAGGAAAATTAAAAAAGAAAAAAATAATATCCATACATTGTGTAGGTACTTGCTACATTGCAATAGTACTAGTATATTAATTATTTCCTCGAACAAAGAGCATTACCGATATAATATAGAGTAACAAGAATTTAATTACGGTTACATTTTATATTCGAGTCCAATTTGTTGATGAGCTGATGAGAATCCATTATCGTGTGGTCACGCCGCGTTGAACCTGGCGTCAGATGGTATTTCACCCCTCCGGTTGTAATTTCCATGACGTCATCATTATAACCAGAATAAAACAATGGATTTGTAGTGGTGTTTATGTTTACAAGGATTAAAATTATGTGCCGGCAATATTATGACAATAATTATTAAAATGTTAAAATAATGTTAGAAGAAAGCTACTCTATTCCTAGAATAGTATTCTATAATATGTACTCTGAACGATATAATACATAAATTCTGTATATTATGTCGTTCAGAGTTACGTGCCTAGGATTCGGATATCCGGATTAAGAGACCACAACATTAAAAAGAAAACAGTTAGGTACATTCCTACCAGATCGGCGAGTTTGTTGTTGGTCATGCTGACAGCATCCTAAAAGTACTATCTGGATGGTTAAATCATGTCTTTGGTGATTTAAATAAGTCGGTGACTTTTCCCAATGCATTACTGGTCAAAGGCTTTGATCGGTTGGTTCCGTATAAAAATCTGCTAATATATATCTAACTTCATAAGTCCGAGAAAAGTTATTTACTCTTTTACTCACATAAAATATATTATAGTTTAGGCAAAAATGTATTAGATCCAGTAAAATATTAATGCAAATAATTATAATATTTTCAAAACTATAACAGGTTATTATTACTCGTTTACAAAAACAGTAATATAACGGTCTGAGCCTGTAATCTCAAACAATTAAATCTCAATGGCGTCAAGTACCAGTTACGGTCAAAGCAGGGTAGTCAAAGGGTGTTTGCCGTTGTGCAATGAGTAGGCGACGTTCGCCCCATATCCGCATACAAAGGGGATTTGGCGAGCGAATTTATTAATATTATTAATAGAGCCGGGAAGTTCCCACAGCTTCCAGAGGGGTGAGTTCGGGTAACCTGCCGTGGCCGGTCGTTGATTTGTGTGTTATTGTTGGTGCGATGGTGCGATCGGTTTCGCCGCGCACTCCCACGACAGGGAACAGATGCCGGCGCTTGCACAGCCACTGTCACTCACACAACATTATCTCACGAGTGACCCCATGCACCCGGTGGGAATTGATTCCGCAATGTTTGCCGAATAAAAGAGCTTCATTACCGTTCAACAAGCAAACACAATAACAGTTCCTAGGGATCCGTTAAAATACGGAACACTAATAGTACTGTTGCACGTGTTGTTGACTAGACGTTTCTTAACTCATTGAATAGTAAATCGATTCGGTAGCATCTGGACGTCTGAATTCTAGATAAATATTTAATTTTAGAATTATACTACGTATGTATTCCATAGATCTAGATTGGTGTCTAGACATTTAAAATTTAATATCCTTCAATCTGTCAATAACTTCCCGTAAATATAAATAAATCTGTGAAAACAGTTTTCGTCACCTTTGTATAATCGTGCAATTATTTGATAAAAACAGACACATTTAAATTTTATTTGTGTTTCGATATACCAATGGTATTCAAAGAGTTTTGGCGTCCGTATCTTTGTATTAGATATCTATTACAGTTGGATCGGTAGATATTGCTGTCTCCAGGTCCAGATAGAAAACAACTCCTCGGGTTGTACCTCTATACTACTGTCTAATATAAACTGTTATGTTTATCCTAGATTCATCTTTAGGATGTTTTTAGAAAAAATAGAAACAGCAAACAAGAATTTAGCCCACCTGATGATGTGTGACGAGTCTGCCCATCGTGGACATCGTGGACACATCGGACGGACGGACATCAAAGTGTTCCTATAAGGGTTCCGTTTTTTTCCTTTTGAAGTACGGAATCCTAAAAATAAGGCAGTGTCTAAAAAAGGTCATGTATTCTGCCGCTTTTCCTCCGTAATAGGAAAAAGGTCTTTCAATAAACAGGAAAAAATAAAAAGTCAACAATATATTAACTCAGTGGTAAATTTTCCGAGGAATTCTTAGACCTGATGCCTACGTCATCTTTCCTCCACCGCATTTCTCACCGAAAGATGAGGTATGATCCACATCAATTAAACCCGTAAAAGTCCTTTAAGCTTCGGTTTCCTCGTGCGTGCAAAATAATGAAAGAACTTCCTCTTAAGATATATATGTATGTATGTCGTAACGCTCCCCCGCCCCGGAGCACTTATACGTTATTATTTTATTATATTCATCATCAAAAACATTCCTATTGCTGGGCACGGGTCTCCTCTCAGAATGAAAAGGATTAGGCCATAGTCCACCGTGCTAGTCAGTGCGTCTTGGTAGACTCACACTCACACCTTTGAGTTTTTTTTATAAGTATCTCAGATATGCAGGTTTCCTCATGATGTAGTCCTTCACCGTTAAAGAAAGTGATAATTTCCAATATGTACATAATTTAGAAAACTCAGAGGTTCGAGCCTGGGATTCGAACTTTGGACCTCTCGAATGAGAGGCCGAGATTCTTAACCACTAGGCTATCACTGCTGCTGTAGGTCTATTACCTACAGGTAATTAATGTGTAATAAATCTACTTTAATACTTATTAGGAGTTTAAATTTCATAAACCATAGTGTGTGCTTCTCCGCACTGTTTAAATATGTGCAGTGATGTAATCACAACCCTAAAACGCTCCAAATTTGTAACCTGTCACAATTGTCGCATATGTAGAGCCCAATTAATAGTATACCTACTTCATGTTAACAGTGAAAGATCACCTTTGTTCTGTTGGTAATAAATTGTGATTCAAGAAACAGACACTTGACCCGTCAAAACAGCATATTATACAACTGTGTGTCAGATTAGCATTGATTTGCCTACCTCACAGGGCTACCGTCGTACAAAAACACATTGACGTAGACACCCAAATGTATATAGACAATCCAGACAATTATTTAACGACCGAGAGGGCTCCAAGAAATATGCACGATGGATATGCTTAACCATATAAGATGTATTTTCTAAAAGCAGAAACAGATATATTTTAAATCCTATCTCAGTAGATTCTAACAACTCAACCGTCTAAAAAGAATGTTGAATATATAAGTACTTATCGGTAATATTATATCTGAACTATGATCGAAACTAGGTAAGCTCGGAATGACGATTTCTGAACCTCCTATGTTTCTGTGTATTTAACCGACTTCATTTTAATTTTTAATACCTTCTCGTTTCGGCGAAGATCGACATTTCCTATGTAGGTACAATGCGTAGGTGCCCTGTACTCTAATCTACAAAGGATAATTATTATAATCATTATTTAACAGTCATTGTGTATTATGGTATACGTACGTCACGTCCTCGTCATACATCACATAGGTAGGTACATAATATTAACAAAAAACTAGATTCTTGCATAAATTGTATTTACGGAACCAATTTGAATTGATTAATTGATTAGACTTCATCCCATTTACCGCCATTTTTATTGTCAAACCTGGTGAAGGATGATGCCCTAGCTAGCACGGCAATGAATATCTTATTGAAGTGCATGATAATATTATTTGAAGGAATTTTTCCTAGTTGTAACCCTCTGACTAAGAAAGAAAACAGTAACAGAATTGGATCCAACTGCATGTCTAGCAGTATGGTGACCGTTCCACCACCAGGGTCGTCACACTTTTCTATGTTTTCTAACCACCTACGAGTATAATGCATGCTCCTGCAGCATTCAAATTAAAGTATGGTGAAGGTAAACCCGGATTGGCAACCCTACCCATCTTCGTGCGGAGACGCCATTGCATATGCGTCCCACACGCAGTCCGACGCCAGCAGATGCTCCATTAATATTTTATCACACATAATATTACACGGGTTGCTATACCGTCTACTTTTCATCCACATCTGTCTCCTGAAACATGGAAATTTGTCAGTTATGAAAACATTTAGGGAAATATATGTGACTGCCGAACAAAGTCTAAAATATTTTTCTAGACGATCATATGTAACCGGAAATCTCGATGTATGCGAATAAATACGCATACATCTGGCTCAGATCATGCTTTAGAAACAATTATACTTGCCAATATATTTTTAACATTTAACATTAATGTTACAATTTGAAATAAAACTTCTTCAATTTCTATGTAAGAAGTCGCATAACAATAACATACGTAATGTGAATGGAAAAAGTATTTTGTTTGTTAGATATGTACTCATATTTAGTGTCTGTGCACCTTTAGTTTTTTATTGAAGTAAATAATTCATGCTAATTTATAAAGTACCCAAGGAACAGGTAAACATGTCACAAAAACCACTGCTTGAATATTATTCAGATATCTATAAATATCAAGATGCCCCCAATAATTTAGCCAGTCCATTCTGAATTAAGCAAACTTCGACGTTGAACTTTCATGCATCGATGTGTATAATGTTACGATTCGAATCGTCAGTATAAATCACGATAACAGTTTCGGTTACCGAATGATAATATCTTCAATAACAAATGCTTTGTTTTTGCAACAAGGAACGGAGATTGATGTGCAACAATTACGGGATGCTCCTCAACCATACATTCAAAATGTGATGCATTGTCAACTAGCTTTTTCTAAAGTCTACAATGCTAATTCCTAAATGGTTACAAATGGTACTTCACTACGGTCATTTATTCACAAGTTTAGTTTTAGGGTTTTGTGTATCATTTATAAAATTAAACTGTACTGAAGCATATTTATATGTATAGTTTTTGTATGTATTTATTTAAGTAATTCGGAAACAATTAAGTCATAGTTGGGTTTAATCGGATTGTAGTAGATAAAGGCACACCTAAACAAAAACCAAATATAAGTAAATGGCACAACTATTAGTTTAGATACTAGTTAGTTTTGAAGTCAGCGCTTACATTAGGCAAGGTATACATACGAATGCGTCGTGATACAACGAAGTATACCTACAGTAGGAAGTGGTCACTGCCTGCCATGTAGGTACAACCAATTCCATATGGTACAGGCGTTCTACCTGATCCCAATGACGCGATGTTATTCTTATGAAATGATCAAAATTACTCATAATTGCTTTAAACTACAAATAGGTGTTGGGATGGTATCTATATTCCTGACCTAACCTACCCTATGAATACCACTAGGTAGGTACTAAGACTACTTTGTCCCTGTAGTTCCGGAACTAGAATAAGGCTACGGTATCCCCTGCTTGTCGTAAGATGCGACAAAAGGGGGCTTCCGGGGCTGCGGGCGGCTAGAGTGGAAGTCCAACAAGCGACCTCGAGAAAGACGGCGTTATGTGTCGCATACCGTCGGAAAACATCAAATGGTGCAGGAGGAGCGTAAATAGCTCCCCCCGAGCAGAGCCCGATAGGGAAAATCGCGCGAGAAATCCGGTTGTGTTCCGCCGGAGATCACGGAATTCTCCACCAAGCGTTGTGGACAGACACCGAGGGGATTTTAGTGCGGTAAAAATCCCACATAACCCTGCGTCGCTCCCTACGGCGCCGGGTACCTTTTGAAGGTTTCCCCTCGAGAAGAAAAAAAAGGCACTAAGACTACTTATCTTGTAAAAAACATACACTTACTACCAAACCTATGACCGTGGGTACCCACGAACCCACGAATACAAATAGGTACTTGTAGCTACCTAATTTATATATAAAAAATCTCAAACACTAAAAATATTTTTATGTTACTAACGCTCTATACGCATCCTTAGGTAAGTAAAGTCAAATAAATACAGAGGCCTCGTTGAGTGATCGTTTCCCTTCAATACATTTTTCTTACTTCGTATGCCGTGATATACTGACATATTCGAGTACATGCAGGATAACAGGAAGCGTCAATTACGTCATTTGTTTTATTGAAGTTATACCTATCAGTCATGATTGGGTGCGCTCATTATGTACAATGTTACGACATTAGTATAAAAGCAGCACACATAGCGTTCCCCTTTGCTATGGGGGCATTCAGTAGCCGCCCTACTCGCAGTTGACCTCATTACGTAGCTCCCTTCGGGTCCCTCGGGGAACGCGAAACACAAATACTCCCGTAGATTAAAGTTGTCTTGAATGTAATGTCAGTCTAGGAGCACTGTCTTCTGATCTTACTTCGTTTGTTTTCCTCGCTACTTGGTTATTAAGAGAGTTTGATGCACCATAATTAACATCGTGAATAACTAATATCTCACAATAAGAATCACATCTGTAGAAATGAGAATGATTATGCTCGCTTTATCGTTAATTACCACTATTGATCAACTTCAACGAGCGCAGATAAATACAATTCATCCAATAAGTACTGAAAGGTATTTATACACACTATGTCAAATTAGAAAGTAGTAACATTCAGCTACACGTCTGTTGATTACAGATGTGTAGCTACCCCTAGACAGCAACTAGAACTCCTGTTCAATAAATTTGATAATACGTATTTGTGGATAGGACTGTCCATTAATACGAAGTGCTTAGTCGTTAGTTACTCTTACTAGAGAAACATAAAAGAACCAAGGTGAAAGGGTTGCCTTATCATACTCGTTTTTCGAAAAACGTTTTAGTCATTTTGCTAAAAGTTTTCCAGTGTAGTTGGAAAATCCAGTAAAATCCCGGAGCGGCTAGCAATTTAGCAACCGCACAGCGTCCCTCGCCATAAATCCAGTTTAAGCAACCGCCGACGACGGCAGCAGTCACAAAGCTTACCAATGACTCCAATACCGTATAATGCGAACGTTTATCCACATAAAAACCTAGTGGTTTTTTTATCAATTGATGTTAAGTTCTCCATGCCTGTAATGGATATATGAATTCATATCGTATTTGCAAAATTAATACTGGTATAACTGATTAGATTACTCAATGGGTAACCCGATTTCACTATTAATTAGGAGTCATCCTTTTTGAGTCATAATTTTTTGTAGGCCCTTGCAACCCTGGATGTATTGCTGCTCTCGAGGATTAAGTTAGTATGCCTCATGTTAGTTATGAGTACACACTAACTACTTACATCAGGGATACTAAATTAACTAATACCTAATTTAACACGTTAATATTAAAATACGTGCACGGTTGTGAAAAACCCGACAACCTAGAAAATAACTATCATATGATTTAGATATCAATCTGTGAATTTGTAGAGTTGCCAGAAAAAAATCTCGTTTGAACGTGAGAAAGACATGTAGGATGTAGGACAATATAGATGTAGGATGATGAAAGTGTATGATGACTAAGGTGTAGTGCTAAGAATACTAAATACTACATCACAAAATAACTACCGATACCATATAACACAAATAAGTTCAGCGTTTGCGTTATCGCTCTTGCACACGGGTCTACCACTGTTTTTACTGCATTTCTATAGGCAATGTACTAAAACTAGTAACTTTATTATACCCTGGGTGTGTCATGACGCAGTGACGCATCAGATAAGCATCGTATCCATACAGTTAACATGCCTTTATGTATATTACAATATGTTAGAGGATAACATAAAAGGACAAACCCTACAAAATAGTTTATTTGAAATCTTATTCAGTGTACTTGCAATTTTAAATTAAATAAAAAGGTATTCGTAACAACAGTCGAAATTGTAGTGTAGAGCTACGAGTTGGAAACATTTTTCACTTCATCAGCTCGAAAACCGTGCATTTGTTACGTTAAAAGTTGTGAAAAAGGAATATTTTGAATTTAAATTCAAGAAAAGTTCGTTTATACGAAAAAGGTATTTCACAAGCTAAATTTTACGGAGCCTAACTGAAAACTATTGAATTAGTAATTATTTAATTAACTAGTTGAATAAAAAGTACTGGTAAGTATGCGTCGATGACGAGAATAAAGTGATTTGTTACTTGAGACGTTCAATCCGTCACTATGTTCAGGATTATTATTTAAAATTACTCACTATTCTCATGAATATTTTTTAAAATCGGTCGCGTGCTTTTCAAAAGCTCACGTCAGGTCTGCGGTCCCTTGGTGCTGTGAAAAAATCAAACCTCTAAGCCAACGCAATCAAAAGATACAGCCGTTTATGCAGCAAATTTCCGCAAATT
>DWIJ01000515.1:0-11080 GCA_018248315.1 Chioides albofasciatus
TGCTGGAAAAAGGGTCAGAGACGCTGGGAGCATGGAGTGCGGTGTACGAGGGTCAGATGGACTCCCATTTGATGGTGACTGTGACGCCGGCAGCTGATTGCATCGTGGCGGCGTGGCGGCTCGATATTGACACGAAAATAACTGGCGGTGGATCATTTAGCTACACACATCCACAGCCGATATACATTTTGTTTAATCCTTGGTGCTTGAATGACAGTGTTTACATGCCTGGTGAGTTTGCTATAAATTATACCAAGATATTTTTAACATTAGAAAATTTGAATCATAATTTGCAGATTTTAAACATATTTAAACTCTCTGTCGCGTAAGTGGGTTGGTAGCATCGTAATCCGTTATTTGGAACAATGCATCTGTACTTTTAACTAAAAATGAGATTTCTGCAGGTTTTGGATTACAAACTGCATAGCTTTTCCTAACGAAAACTTTTTTTTACATTTAACATTCGTATTATTCGTATTTCCAGGCAGCTTAAATAATACCTATTTGTGTAACCATACCTAGTTTGTTTTCATTAAAATGAACATCGAAAGAAAATGTTCAAACTGTTCTTTTAGATCACAGGCATCGTGAAGAATATGTTCAGGAAGATGGAGGTCTGTTGTTCGTTGGTGCGTACAACAGCATCGAAGCAAGACCTTGGTATTACGCACACTATGAAAAGGACATTCTGGAATGTGCACTTTATTTAATCAGAGAGATAGGAAAGGTTTGCTGCTATAACACTTAACTAATACTTATACTATTTACCCATATAATATTTGTCTGTATTAGCTATTTAATATATCAAATCGGTTAATTTTAAATACGAGTAAATAACGGTATTACGGTGGTAGAACCACCACACCTATTTCTGCCTAATAACAGCAGTAAAGTTAAGCGCTGACGCAACTATTTTGCGCCTCATAAGAGACAATGCATCTATGATTGACTTCAGGTACAACATGTTATACATGAAATTATTAAATGTGTTGTTTTTTGTACCATCAGATGGATATCATCATCATCATAAACAACCCATTATTGTCCCACTGCTGGGCACGGGTCTTTTTTCAGACTGAGAGGGATTAGGTCATAATCCACTGCGCAGGCCAAGTGCGTATTGGTAGACTTCACATACGTTTGAAAATACTTTTTTAAGATCACTCAGGTATGCAGATTTTCTCACGATGTTTTCCTTCACCGTTTAAGCAAGGGATAATTAATTTATAATATGACTTGGAAGAATCAGACGTTCATGCCTGGGATTTGAACGATCAAAATGCCGAGTTTCAACCACAACGATGATGTATATGCAATCCACCCAATTAGTTCGTTTGCTATTTCAAAGGAGACAGAAGTCATAAGTAGTCTACATACTTCATAATTTAAGCTAAATATAATTCTAGGTCAAAGGCCGTGCCAGAAGCGATCCGATCAGGACAGTCCGCGCGTTGACCGCAGCGGTGAACGTGGAGGACGACAATGGGGTTCTGGTTACCAAATGGGCCAAAGACCCCAATGATTATGCGGATGGCACGGATCCCACCAGGTGGATCGGATCAATCGACATCCTACAGAAGTTTTACGAAAAGAAACAATCCGTGAAGTACGGTCAGTGCTGGGTGTGCGCTGGACTTTTGACTACTAGTAAGTGATATAGTTAAGTAATTTATGCTTTGGCATACACAATTTTCTCATTAGTTTTTCAGCCAATTTTATAAGTAGTGGTTTGACGATTGGTTATTTGGGGGCTATTTTTGCTATCTCTATATATATTCTTTTAGCTTTACTCGTATATTAAATAGACGGATTGACAACGGTATTTAGACTAATCTTGCGTCTTCAAAGAATTGAAGGTAGAATCCTATTGCCGCCCATAGACATCTGTAATCAAACCCTGATAAGATAAGATTCCTATCTGAGGTCGGCCACAGATGTGCCGCTATTCTTGAGGCCTAAGCTGGAATGCCTCGTAAAAATATGTCAACCTTACGACACCCTTCAGACCAGAGTACAGCAGCGCTTAACACTCCTGTTATAAGGCAGAAATAGGCGGTGGTGCCGCCGGAATTAACCACAGAGGGTTCTATCACTTTAACCCAAAAATGTTCACCCGAGGACTAAAATGGACATCGACACCCTTCCCAACCACATCGAAACGCACAAACTACTTCACGCTAAAATAGCTGGCGGTAGTGATGGTTCTCATTACCATACTGGTTTTACTTCTCAAATCAGATTTCATTTATACATAATTGAATCTTATACTCTCTAGGCACTCTTCTTGAATTTTAACTAACTAGACACTATAGGTACGATACAAATTTTATTCCAGACGTGACTGATATAGTTCTAAATTTAGTTTGCAGAGCGTTGGGAATTCCTTGCAGACCCGTGACAGGATTTCAGGCGGCGAACGACACCCAGGGAAGTCTGACTATCGACATCATCAAAAATAAAGACGGGGACACCCCTAAAGAATTCACCGGTGATTCTGTCTGGAACTTTCACGTTTGGAATGAGGTTAGTTTTTCGAATGTGGGTAGAAAGTTTGACGTATTTGTACGATTGCATTAAATACGTATATTCTTTCGGAGTCTATGCTTCTTCAAGCCTATGCATCTTTACTAAGCTTATTTTTTCATTATTTGCTCAATACTCAATAACTCAAGAAAAAAATTACAGCAGTATAAAATAAATAATTATACTTAGGTACAATAAATCTAAAGATATCGAGATAGGTAAATTACATATATGAAAAAGTATATTTTTTTCTGGATACAACTATATTTGACTACCTGTTTGCCTGAGACGATTTATAATTTACCATATACCTACCTAAAAAATCTTTAACAGACAAAAGGTTGCGACTTTTCTGAAAAGTATGCCTGAGTATTTTTGTCAGACGATAGAATAAGTATGTGATAACACGATTTTTTCTTCTATCTATCAAGGTATGGATGGACCGACCAGACCTAGGCGCTGAGTATGATGGCTGGCAGGCCATTGACTCTACACCGCAACAGATTTCCGAAGGCGTCCACCGATGTGGACCAGCGTCACTTAAAGCGGTTCGGGATGCAGAACTACAACGACCATACGACGCTCCCTTTATCTTCGCACAAATTAATGCTGATTTTGTATGCACTTTTGACTTCTTTACGCCAAAATCTAAAGTCTTGAAGTTCAGTTCTTCACGCTAGATTTTTCGAAGCCTTTGATTTATGAAATTTACTTACTCGAAGAGAATGTCCGTGGTTAGCAATTTGCAAATGAATGCAGCCTACGTATTAAATTCTACTTACGAAATGTCACCTCCGCATTACGAGTAATGGTGACGAGTCGAGACTTGTGTATGTAAGATTAATTTAAAGTACTTAAAAGAAACAACTACATAGTGATATATGAGTCTGCTTCTGTTTACATTTATATCATGTACCTAGGAATAGCTAAAAGATATTTAATAGATGTTGCATCGGTTTCTTATCTTAAAATCTGCTTAGTATGGTCACTTGTGGTATTTAGATACATAAGCCAATGAATGCGGATAATATTTTACAGCATAAACTTTGTATAGAAATCATTATCATCAATCCATTAGTGTCACCGCTGCATTATCCATTGTTGGGCTTGAAAAGTGGGTAATTGTATTTCTATGTAAAACTACTTCTATACAAATTTGGTTTATAAAGTGTTTTGATTTTTACAGGTTTACTGGAAGTATTCCAGTAGCAAACAATCCCTTAAACTGATTTCCGGAGACATGACACATATTGGTCAGAATTTGTCGACCAAAGCCATAGGAAAAATGGAAAGAGAGGTAAGTTCAAATACAAATGATGAAAATTCGTTCAAAATTTATATCAACATAATTTATAATAATTTCCGTTCAACAATGACCCTAGCTTAAAATATCAGCAACAGATGAAACACTCACAATTGTAGATTGCTATTACAGAATGTACAAGCGTTTTGGTAAAAATGATTAGAAACTTGTAATAGACTTACTTTAATTACGACTTTATAAGAGGGAAAAAACCTTTATTACTGTTTATAATATTAAATAGTTGCTTTTTGTAAATAAAATCTTCAAGTTCGAAATTATCTACCTACGACTTTTAGATATATACGACGCTATATCATTGTATATTTAGTTTTGACAGTTTTGTGAATATACCTATAGTATCTAATAGATTAGAATAAGTTAACGAAAATCATTAATATATATATATATATGTAAATATTTCTAGGACATAACACACTTATACAAGTACCCAGAGAGGACGTTTGAGGAGCGGCAGACCATGGTGAAGGCGCTGCGAAAGTCTGAGAGCATCTTCGCGCGGTACTACCTCAATCACACCTTTAATGACGTCGTCTTTAATTTTGAATATAAAAAAGATATTGAGATTGGCCAGGACTTTACTGTTGTGAGTGATTTTTATATTTTCTGTACCTACTTTAAGTTGAAAATCTACTTTAACCTTTGCCCTGATCTAGCCTAGAGTTCTAAACTTCTTCATAGTCTAAAGAAACATTGAAGGTTAGGTTTAGATGTAGCTAAGTAACCAATTCCCCGTTTGAATGATTCGAGTTAAATTCCTAAGACTCTAATTTTGATGGAAACCTCGTACATGTTACAACCTATTTAGATATCACTTGCTCCGTAATATTTTCAAAATATTGTGGAGTCTATCGAATCCCAGTAGGGATACTAGGAAGAAGAATTTATCCAATTTGGAGAAAATTCATGTCCAGCAGTTGTTTAGTAATGGGTTGGTGATGAAGAACCATGTGCAGTGGGTTATAGGTAAAATGAATATTTATAATACTTGTTAATCACTTGAAAAAGGTCAATGTACTTTGTGGTCATATGTTGCATATGCATGACTCACAAATAAATTGATTTTGTATATTCATAACAAACATTCTCGGCTTCCGAAATACTAGCTTTTTAGTTGGACGTTCTACGTAGATTAATTCTTTATTGAACTTAAAAGAAAATATTAAAAAAAGCTAACAGGGCGCAGTGGCACCATGGAAACGGATGGGTTCAATTTATGTAATTTCAGACCTTATGATTTACAGAAAAAACAATAAAAGTAACGATCACGCCCGTAAATGCCTTATCTTAGGTCACTTACACACTACAGCCAAACACGTGATGTCAATTACTTATGTCATAGAAACATCGATATAGGTTCCTACTAGAAGTAGGTAGATTAGAAGACATATTAGTGGTATATCAATGCATATAAATGACAAAATGAAGCAATTCATACTTTATTGTTTGAAGATGGTAGAACCCTCTGTGGTTCAACTCCGACGGCACCACCGCCACACGTGTTTCTGTCTTATAACAACAATTTTAAGCGCTGCTGTGTTCTGGTTTGCAAAGTGTGGTAAGGGAGACATATTTTTCGATGCATTTCAGCTTAGTCCTCAGATTAACAACGCATCTGTGACCGATTTGATATAGGACTTCAATCTATCCGGGATTGATTATATAACATCCATGGCAGTTAACACTTGTCTGTCCAATCGCGTGATTGTTAAGCTAGGTTAATTTTTACGGCTGAAGTACGCTCATTGTTAAGAATATTAATCATTGAAAAGAATAACTTTACTAAACTTTAGTGGTATCATTCACAGATTCTCCACATGGCGAATCTTTCCTCATCAGAGCAGTACAACGTGAAGGGAGTGCTGAGGGTGGACACCGTGACATATACCGGAGTGACAGGAGACTCAGTCAAACGGAACGAGTTTGACATCATTCTGGCGCCAGAGTCCAAGGATCAGATCACGATGCTGGTCTCCTTCAATGAATATTTCAAGAAACTTGCGGATCAGGTATTTTATTACAATTTATAAAAAAATCGGTTTTCGGACGATAGTTTTACGTGATAACGTCATAAAGAATCATTGATGAAAAATTGCTCATTTTTAAGAATTGAATTGAATTATTGCCGCGTGGCGGCGTATCAGTAGCAGAATTACTCGAACTGCTAGTTCTGACGTCACGCGAGAAGAGAGATAAATGTGTCACAGCCGAGCGCTTGGGCTGACCGTGCCGACTTGTTCCGCGCTCTAGCTTGCACGCACGCATTCTGACGGAACGGAAGATTCCAAAATATTTCAACTCAATTTCAAATTTCCAGGCGTCGTTCAAGATCGGATGCTTAGCAAAAATAGTGGAGAAGAACTTCGACTATCTCGCGGAAGATGTCTTCAGAGTGAGGAATCTTCATATCAAGATCTCGGTAGATAGCAAGCCAGAGTCGCAACGAGAGAGCACCGTGTCCGTAAAGGTGGAGAACCCGCTACCAATACCCCTGAAGAACGGAAAGTTTTACTTACAAGCCCCGGGGCTTGAGAAGGAACTGAAGATTGAGCTTATTAGGGTAAACTTTCAGAGAGCTTTATTTATATAAGTAGAATCTCTACATTAAGTTGGTATTTGATTATAGATAATAATTGAAATACATTGAACATTACATATTAAATTCGTAACACATTGAACATTATTCTAATAAGGGTATTACAATAGACATTTCTTATGTCGTATGTTCCACAAAATATAATACAGATGGGATAAAATAAAAGAAGACCAAAAGCTAGCCAAATTCTTACGTAGGTATGTTCAAAATGTGTCATTTTGAAGAACTTCCAGACATGAACTCTTACCTAAATTTGCTCGCGATGGTTTCCTTCACCGATAAGCATGAAATGGAGTGTGGTTTTCCAAAGAAACGGTTTCGTATTTCCATGTTCCAAGATTGAAATGTTTGATCCAAGGGCGTTGGTACCGTCGTCTCAGCAGTATAATGATACGAGCCCTCGAGCGACAGGGGGAACCATGTGTGTTAGTGTGCTAAAGTCTAACTCTTAGAGCGGAATGAAATCAAATCATATATCTTATACCATAAACAGCTTTAATGTTCCGATGCAAGAATCACGTGATAACCGACCAATCAGAGACGTTATAATTATTTTGCGCGTGCACTCCTTAGTCTCCATTGGTCGATCATCACGCGACATCTACCCATGTGGGTACGATAGTACAAAATACGAGTTTAGAAAATTTCAAAACATGACAGGATTTTATTCATTCAAAAATTTATAAAAAGGGAGCCTTAGGATAAGATAAAAATTACTACTAAATGCTGTCAGTTCGGACTTAACTCAATTTTCGACTACCCTCATAACAGAAGTAGACACTGAGTTAAATCCGATTGTCATACATTTGGATTCACAATACGAAGAGCACCAGTTTAACACTGAAGCACCTCTGACACCCACACACACGCGACTACACACAATACGAAAACGATTGCGATATGTTTGTATATTGCAATTCGACTACAAGCCGCGTGTGTAGACGAGGCAGTACATCCTATATCCCTCGTACATATGCTAAAGCATCGACTCCTCAGCCTATCCATTACAATAAAATGCTACAATAATACAATGATCGCAGTTGTCGCTTTAGAATTTCAACGTGTACTTTATTGCAAATGCTTATGTCTAATTTATCTTAAGTAGCTAAGAAAGTCCGTAATAATTTTAATACTTTCAACATTATTGCCACATTACGCACTGTTAGCGTGGTTATAAGCTACGTTGTATTAAAAATAGAATATATATTTTCCGTCTTGTTACACCGATATAATTTACATGTTTACAGCTACTAGTTTGGTAAATTCACAACAGATTTTTTTTTAATAGTAATTGTGACGATTCTAGTATAAACATAGTGACTCTTATTTGACATAGATTCAAAGTCAATATACGTTACTTGGTACACACTACGACTGCATAAATGTAAGTACGAAAGGAAATTACAAGTTATTGAGACACGTACCGCCCTCTAGTGTAAGTTCCTGCGCTTTGAAACGATCGCAATCAAGAATCTTCAAGCTTTTTGACTGTTAATAATTTGAAAAAAAAAATCAAGATTTATCTTAAGACATGTACGACGCCACCTGTTTTGCGCAGGAGAACATAATCCTTCATATTACTACAGTGAAGTTATTTGAATAAAAGTTGACAACTTTTAGATAGAGAACGATAAATGTACAACATATGTATGAAACGCAAGATATACAAATATACACGACACTATACTAGTTACGCAGTGTGTACACATCATTGGAGAAATCGGTATCGACATACAGACATAAGCTCCATTTATTCGGCTTATATGGCTCAAATGCTTACAAACAGGAATGCTGTTGTGACCGCATGATATTCACATACAAAGGCTGACTAAACATTTTTAATATCGAGTTTATGTATGTTTTTCAGGAAGATCTCATGAAAGTTCTCACTTACCTTAATTTTGAGGTAATCTCGAATGAACATGCACGTAATGCTGGCTTCCCACGGCACGTGATTTTACGGATGGACATCAGCATTTCGCGCATCAATATATAGTATTACGGACCGTAGGAAGCCGACATAATGTACTAATCTTAATACAAATATAAACTTTATTGTAGAATCAATGATTGATTACCGCTATACTATCAACTATATTTTATTAGTGTCAATAAAATGCCTATCATTACACTGTATGGTTTACAAGTTCATCTAAATATTACAATGATAATCGATTCATACAAAAATACTATTGGATTTCAACACCGATTAAAAATATGTTACCTTTCTCTATTATGTAGAAATGTTTAAATATATTATTTTAATGCCTTTCGACAGGGTGACTGTTTTCGATTATCGAATTCTCATGACAATTTAATTCAATTTTATATCGATTACTCGAATAGAGGGGAGGTGCGACATTGTATACAGCAAGATCTCATACATAATGGGGATTGGAGATTACTTTGGGAGTAAATGTTTCCTACCGTCTGAGTCATCCCTCAGCCTTCAGCCGTTGAAATGACGTCAAATATGGCGACTATTGCTAGAAACTATTACACGACGTTCTATAATTGGTAAAATAGCAATAAAACTCTAAAATTTAGCTTTAATTACATATAGGTGTCAACGGCTAGAACGCGGCGAAAAAAGCTTTAGAACTGTAGCAGAATTTCACGCAAACATACATAGGATTCGCCACAAGTAATACAAATGAGCAACTACCCTCTCCATATGGAAATATGATTTTTATCTTACATTTGATCCGAAAATCGAAAACACACCCTGCCTACTACCGTAACAATTAAATTACGTATTGCGAATATATCAGACTTAATTATGTTTGTATTTCATTATACGATAACACTATTTAATAAATCCAATATATCGGTTATCATTAACTGTGATTATTGCTATTTATTGAATGCACAAACGGTATCGAAGAGCACTTTGTATGTTACACATTAAAATCGATTATATTAAATATCAAATCAATTGAATCACTCGATAAATCTGAGTTGGATTGAAGTAAAAATTCATAAAATTATACACATCAAAACGTGAAATGCTAACTGGATATTGGAACCTATGAATGTAAATAGGAAGATCTAGTGATGTCGTTCACTAAATGTTGTCATTCAGTCAGCCATTCGTTCTACACGGACACGCTGGATTGACTGAAACTGTTCATACTATTGAACACATAATTAATGTGCGTTTAAGTATATTTACTTTCTGCTTTATATTTATTGCATCATTACTGTTATTTATTTCTTTTTCAGTAATACAACTTCACATAGTCAATTTAAAGTTTGCCTTTAGATATTCCATTTATAGCTGCTTGTATACTTGCCCGGGTTTAAGGCACCCACAAAACCTTTATCTTTGTGATTGAATTTCTAATGCAAACATATAGGACCAAAGATTAATACTTCTGAAGAATAATATCACTCCACCTGAGGTAGTCTTGTGGTAGGTCAATTAGTAGATAGAAATATGTGGCAATGGCGTCGCCATTTTAAGTTTAAAGTTGGACCACAAGAAGTAAAATATTTTTAGAATAGCACTTTGTAAACTTACTATAACCATCTGCATATCGCAGCGTTAAAAATCCAACCTCCGATCCAAGTTGATTTTTTGTCGTGGGTCTAAAGCTAAACTTACCCAGGCCAAGTTATTCTAAGGCTATGAACTCCCAAGCATTATTTACATCGAATCATCCAAAGCGCGTACCTACAACAGTTTCAATACAATCCAGCACATCCCCAGCTTAGTCCTTCCAATCCTTCTTGATCTCGAAGCTCCACTCCCACTGCAGGTGGATGTTCTTGTCGTCGTCGGTGAAGAGGCTGTTGACGGTGTAAGCGCCGCGGGCCATCATGCCCGATGGTGCGTCTTCTGGCGGCGTCGTGTACGACTGGATCTCCGTCTTGGGCGGGTACGAGCCGACCATGTGCGTCATTTTGTCCACTGAAATGGACCGAAAGGTTCTCATTAGAAAACAGTTTAGTCGGAATTGAAAGATTGAAAGCCCTAATGTAGGCATACACGTACGTTACTAGCCATGTTAAAAAATGTTACAATCAGTTTAAAAATAACATAATATGCCATTTTAATTAAAAAAAAAATACGAAGTTTTGATATATCAATACACATGCTTAAATATACTTTAAAAGATACCCTAATTATTTACAACATTTAAAAATGTATAATTATCATTTATCAGTTTCCTAAATATGTATTTATATTCTATCTGACGTATCGTGACGTGACCGTTCTGACGCGTTACGTCACGACACGTCACACAAATATAAATTCACTTTAATACGTTTTTTGTCTGCAGTCCGCACCAAGCAATTGATAGAAATAATTTACAAAGCCTACATTATTATGTATCTCTTATTCGAACGTAAAAGCCCACTTATTGAAAATTCAGATCGTGCCAAGTCAAACCAAAACAGATTAAATTTACCAATGTGTTTCTTTAGTGGTTGGTGCAGAGCGTTACGTAAACATCTGCAGGTGCCAAGGAGGCTCGTTTTCATGACGAAACGACTTCGATTAATCTTATTCGACGATAATATCGATGACAGCCGCGATTAGAACTCTCTGTGGCTCGACTCCGGCGGCCCCACCGCCACACCTATTTCTGACTAATAACAGCAGTGTTAAGCGCTGCTGTGTTCTGGTTTGAAGAGTG
>DWIJ01000516.1:0-11080 GCA_018248315.1 Chioides albofasciatus
TCTCTAAACTTTCTGCGGTCATTGTTGCTTAATCCGTCTAATAATTTGCGAAATTTTGGCTCATCAGGGGGTCTTTTCTAGTAAATGCTTCCAAGCGTAAAGCTTACGCTCACGTTTCAAAAAAGTAAAACGCTTAACGCTCACGTTTCCAAAGGTTTTACTTTCGGTTGTCAAAACGTTGATCGCATTTGTATGGCGATTCTTGTCAAGGTCAATTTGATTGCTGGAATAGAAAGTAAATAAACGTTGTCTATCGATACGATTTTGATTACTCGTACGATAAACTACGCTCGTACGATAAACGGTCATTTCGACCAAACGTCATCATTCAACTTAAAAATTTAAATATCCTCGTAAATGGCTTTAGAGCGGACATTATCAAAAAATCCGCTTCACACCGAGACGACCTTAGATTAATTGACATATTATGTATTTCAAAATTACTTGTTACCTGTTGGTAATAAGTCTTGATGGCACTTTTCCCCATGTACGGCCCCATTTTACTAATGTATAGTTGAATGTCTTTGTTTTACTCTGTTATACTAACGTTCTTATATTTAAGATTAAATATTCGTCATAACTATTTTATAAAGTTAAAACGAAGTACTTCGAAAATGTACGGATTATACTGCTAAACCAAACAGAAAGACATCTTGGCTTGGCGAAAAAGCTGAGTGCGCTTAGATTAATTGAAGTGTTGATTGTCACTGAAATTAACTTAAGCTTTTCAGAAATGGCAAGTCCGAGGTAATCATAAAATGAAATTTTACTAATTGCCGCTAAATTGTAGTCTACAGTAAAACTACGAAAGCCATTGAAGTTTATGATTTAAAGTTATTTTATGTATTTCCTCATTCATAATTTTATCATAAACGTTAAAGAATTTTACCTTTACATCTCAGTTTAATTTAAACTAGCTAAACGTTGTCAAGGATCCGTTTAGCCAGCATAAGAGAAATTCATTCGTATTTATTTATCGCTTTCCTCGCTATTGGCAAGAGGGCGCAATTACGGACGACCCTCACGCCACTGCAATTTAGCAAATTGCTGATTTTACTTCTGCCGATGGCAAGAAGTTTGAAATTGCAAGTTATATGCATTAAAGAGCCATCTTCGCCCCGACGACTTCTTTTGACGTGACTTCTCGTCGACACGTGAAAAGCGAAATTACTGGCGTCATTCGCGTACAACGCGCTGCGTTAACGAGTTATGAGCGTTGAAGTTTTCTTTACTTACTACGTCATTACTTTACTTTCGTGGGGAACGTGACGGTTTTTAGTGATGCAATGGTGTTGCGCATTTATTAAACTGTGTTTTGGACTAAGTGTAGTAAAGTAGAGACACACAAGTCATTATGGCTTACATCTTTATTTAGTTATGTATTTGGCCAGCCTATCGTTTTTAATTTTTCTTGGAGTTGATCATAATTCATCGTTTAGTCGGTATAAGAGAAATTCACTTGTTATTTGACTTTTTTGACGTGACTTCACGTCGACGCGTGAAAAGAGGAATTACCGGCGTCACTCTCGCACAACGCGCTGCGTTAGCCAGTTATGAGCGTTCAAATTTTCATTACTTACTTTGTCATTATTTTACTTTTGAATGTAATGGTGCTTTTGTATTTATTATACTACATGTTTTTGTAAAATGTGGTAAATTTGATACCCTTACATGTGATGTTATAAATTAGGTCTTTATTTTTCCAAATGAGTTACTTATGAGTTACTTCTCGTAATTAGTAATGACGATAATAAAGTTAATAAAGACTCAAAACAGAAACCAAGCCAGCTTCTAACGAAGAATATTAAAACATACTTCCACGCAGCGCTATTTTCTATTCCATGCCCTAGAGTATTTCTATAGGTTTAAATCGTATTTTTCTACTTTTATGAAATGCTCTAAAGAGGATTACTCACCGCACTATACGTTTGCGAGTCGGTGAGTGTGCTATGGCTTTTAACTGCACACTTTTCTCACGATATGATTTTATTTTATACCCTTACACTAAGAACGAAGTATGGTTACTTCGCTTTAATAAAATCAGAAGCTTTTTAAATTAAAAATCATTAAATCTTCCCCGGTTTTGGAAATACAATTTGCCAATAAATAATCATAATCATTATACACGTAAATAAGTGAGTTACTTACGTATCTAATTATAAGGGTTACCGAAAAAAATTGAATGATATTAATTGAAACTGACAAATTTCGAACATTGGTAGGCAAAAATAGTTAGTATCGATACTTCAAAATCAGTCCTCACGAATTTTTGCAAAATTTCCTAATTTCAAAATTTAGGTGAGCAAATTTCGAACCTTGATAGGCATAAATAGTTAATAGGCGTAATGATAAGGGGCATCATAAGTTAGAAAAACGTGTTACAATTTTACGTTATCATAAAACTCAAATAACGAGTTGTAACATTTGCAAATATTCTAAATTACATAAAAAATCTCTTTCAAATCATCATATAAGTAACGTGTTATTGGTGTCATTCACGAACTTTTTTATTCGTTCAAAATATTTGTGAACAGGAAAAAGTCTAAAAGTAAGAGTGTAACATGGTATAACGACGTGATTCGCGAAATCCAATATAAAGTTTATTATAACTTCTAAATCGTTTGAAACATCCCGATCAATCTAAAAGTATATTCACATAAGAGGTAATAGACATAAAAATATATTTCTCGGCATAATTCTGGCGCAGTCGGGTAAAAAGGTAAAAAAACATTTCAAAAAGTTCTACAACAAATAAATAAAATTAAATCGAACAAAGAACTATAACTCACATTTTGTAATGTTTAAATGATTACATATATTTAAATAGTGCTTACAGTGTATACTTCTATTTGTGTACTTCTGTCTTGTTAAATAGACAAGAGAAAAAAATATAAATAGCCAAGGAAAAACCTTTTTAAAAGCCATATTTTACTTTATAAACCATGTATATGAAGAAAAAAAACGCATGAGAAGGCAAAAGGCAATATGATGAAACTAGCTTGACTAATTTAATTATACAATCGTTATATTACTGTTAAATTGACGACCCGCGTGGCCGAGCGGTCACCATACCGGTTTGACGCGCAAAGTGTTCCCGGGTTCGATCCCCGGCCAGACTGAAATCTAAACGAATTTAGATTTCTGTTTTTGGGTCTGGGCGTTTGTGTATTTGTCTTGTCTGTGTCCACGGTACCCACGATACAGGGAATCCTAGTGTGGGGCTGTGAGTGTAGAAAGCGTTAAAGGCTTTTAAATTCACGAAGATGACATCCAACATAATATAAGTACATTGAATACACGTATATGCGTATAATGGCGCATTATGTGTTAAATATAACAGAAATTCCGTACGTTGACAGCAAAAAAGTTAAGCAATAACTTAATTTAACAGCTAGCGCTTATTACGCCGCTTAGTGCATAAATCGCAGATTATTGCGCCGTTGCCAGTGTGTAGCGGCGCACATTTTTCTTAAGTGGAGCAGACGGCCTTATGCATATTTGATGGAGCGTAGTTACATGGGAATGTGTGTCGGCTGAGCTGTTAAGTATTATGTCAGTTGCACTGTGTTTTACTACTGTTTATTGTGTACGTGATGCGATTAAATACAGATTAAGAGTAGGGATGGGGATTCTTTCCGAAAGATCCATTCTTGAATCGATTCGAATCGAAGGCTAATAAATCGAAACAGAAAAATTGAATGTCGATTTCGTAGGATGAAATATTGATTTACTGAATCAATTCAGTATTAGCATGTACTAGGCATCGATCAAAATAATGGTCTAAAAAATCCATTATTCGATTAATCGATCTCTGGTCGCCAAACCAAATTAAGAGGTGTGGTTTTTTATCAAGTAAAAGCAGCTTAAAAACTTTAAATGAAAAAGTAAAAAATGCAAGATTGTTCTCAGCACAGAGAGTACTTATCTGACTACATCGCATGGATATTCTTTCAAATTGACAAGCTTTTAGTTAAGGTCAGTCCCATAACTTATCTTGGCTAAGTGATCATAACTGGATTTCCACATCTTTGAGAACGTTGTGAAGATTTCATCTACTTACTACACTTACAATCAAGCTACGTACCTTTTGTACGTAGGTAAGTTTTGTTATGAAGCTTTTAAAGATAACTAATTAATAACTAATCTGTACATAGTTTTGTCAGGTGTATACATTTTCAAACCCCGCACTACAAGGTCTTATATCAATCTACTAATCTAAAAGTACAGACCACAACTACCTTTTGATATTTTGCTACAACTGTTACATAAGCTTAATCGTTTGAATTAAAATAAATTAAGGCACGATTTTAATCACGTAAGGATATTACTGTACATGTATACATGGTGGTCTTGGAAGAGCAATTCTCAGGCTGTTAAAGCATATGTCAAGGGCAGCAGGCTGCATTCAGGTTCTCAGTACACCAAGTTAATTTAAATACTTAAACCGCTTTGGTTTATTTGACCATGAGTGTGCAGTAGATGAATCGCCGTCTGTCCGTGCAGTCACGATTTTAATATGGATATTGTTACTTTATTGAAACTGTAATTGGTTTTAATGTTAATGAGTTTAAAAAAGTATTAGCTAGCAATAAAATACCAAAGTATTTGCTAGGAATTACTTAGGTAACGGATATAGCAAACTATTATTTAGCATGAAGTAAATGTATGATTTTACGTCTTAAATAGTAATTGAAGTCTGAGTAGGTATAGGTACTCGTATTAGGTAAGGTTCCACCATTTCTTCTTTTTCTGTGAATGTTGTATCAGGCGAAAGAACCCGTTTTCTTCTTCAAAGTTATTCATCATTTCCGATCACCAATACCCGCGTACTACAATTTTTTTACACGGTCAAATCCTGCATGGGTTTCTCTACGCCGTGGGGGCAGCAAAGAGGATATGCCGGACTCCTAACGGCTAAAACCCCATGGTGTCCTTCTAGATGCCCTTTGTTAGGACCACGAATACGCTAGTAGTACTCGTCTTCGGACCCAACGGTGTTTGTCTACGTCCGGGTTCATCTCGGTTTGAGATGGAGCTGGAGCTATTTCATCCTACCTACGTACGTATACGACGACATACTTTTCCGAGGCATTCCAGCTTATTCCTCATGGGTAACGGCGCATGGCCGACCTCAAATAGGAATCTAATCTTGTCTGGGGCTGATTGTCCATGGGCGGCAGTTGCCACTTACCATCAGGTGGACTGCATACTCGTCTGCTACTCAAAAAGTAACACTTGACGGCTCGGTATGTCTGGCAAAAACCCTTTCTATATCCAACGGGTTTCTTAGAACTCACTAATAAAACAACAAAAACCTTGTGTTTCAAATAAATGAAAATTGATAAATACAATATTGAGCCAGTTTCAAATTAGCTGGAAATAGATAACAAGTAGTTTGTTATCCAACAAAGCCAAATACCTGAAACATTGATAATGGATAATTATGATACTTTACCGGTAATTCCGATCAATGAGTATTTTACCTATTCGCAGAGTATTTTGATACAAGTAGGATTATTGAATCGTAGTACCAATTAGAATGTAAATTATAGGAATCTGCAGTATGTATTCGCTTAAATTGTTGTGTTCGCGTAAATACGGGAAATGCAAGTACAGAATAATGTCAATAATTCTAACGTTATCTATATTTCGTTCGGAATCGTAATTAATAATACTCGTACTATCCATTCAATCTGTAGCTACTAAATATAAAGATTCGACGAAAATTTTCATATTAGAATGAAGAAATTGTCAAATGTCGATCTTTGATAGGAAAATTGCATGGACTGGTATTTAATAACGTGCGTAAGTGTAGCGAAATGTAAAACTGGGATATCAATTTAATTCTTATATTTCTAGGAAAATATATCTTTAATAATCCCAGTAAAAAATATCTTTTATAATCCCAGTAAAAGATATCAGTTATAATCCCGGTAAAAGATATCTTAAGACCCCGTGATCATTCCGCGGCATGCATATCAAACTTAAGCGTAAGAAACAATTTTGATCCTAAATCTCTTGGAAGTCCCTGTCGGCTGTTGGCTTATCCTTATCCGTAGGGACTCTATTACGTGATACACTTTTACTTTTAGGGCACTTTTTTAGTAGATTTTATTTAGGTTTTGTTTAGGTAACTCTGTATGATTCTTCTTTATTATTCTTGATTCATTTGTTAAATAACCACCGGCATTACTACTTTATTATACCACATTTTTACGTTGCTTTCAACTATGGTTAAAAGAACAGAGAGAGCCTTATGTGTAGTGAGTATATCTCAGTCTATAGAGGCAGTTTTATATTGTAGGAATATAACTTGTAGAATATTTGTATGAAATTGCAACAGAGCGCACTATTCTCTTGATAGTATGCTGCTACTATCCACCATAACCAATTCTAAATTAAAGTCCTGGATGGTCATGAGGACATTGCTACCTATGAGGACTTAGTCGCATTTTTATCTGAAAACGTCTGTGTTGAGGTACAACAGCAGAACTTAGCAACAGAACACAACAGTCCTTAGCATTGGCGTAAAAAGGCCGTAATATAACTGCTGTGTTTTCTCGATCGAATACATCAACGACCCATTACTGGGCTTGGATCTAGGAATGAGAAGAATTAGGCCATAGTCCACTGCACTGGTCAAGTGCATATTGATAGATTCACATACGTCTGAGTTTATTTTGTAATCGATCGATTTATTCTAAAGTATATTTTCTGTAGTTTCCAAGAATTACAGAAAATAAAATGAACCACAATAACATGGGGTTCCGTTTGAAACTACGAGCTAAAGCTGAAGTTTTTTATTGAAAAGCCTACAAAGTACACACCATTGAACGCAAACGCTTCGCAGTTTATAAAATACCTCTGTACGTGATACTCTATTTCTTTCGAAGACTCTGTTTGGTTTAGCTTCGTTGAGATTTATTATTCGTGTGTTACTCGGGTCTTAAGGCTCCTTTGCACGTTTCCTTTTAGTTTGTCCGAATTTGGACGTTTAAACAATGTATACTTAAATTCCTCAAATGTATTAACGTATGCTTTAAGTTCTTGATACTTTATACAATTATCTTGTACCTTTGTTTTACATATAATGAACATAATATGATTGTATATGCAATATAATTGAGAAAAGGATATATATGTAATTTTTTTTAATAGAAGTATCAAGCGAACTTGCAGTCTATCTGATGGTAAGCAAATCACGCTTATGGACCTACATATGTTATCAAACTTAGAAAAGAATTGAATCATCTGAGACCATCACCAACGCACTACTACGCATGAGGACTAAGCTGGAATGCCTCAAAAAATATCTCCCTTGCCAAACTCTTCAAACTGGAACACAGTAGCGCTTAACAATGTTATTGGTAAACAGAAATAAATCTAGCCTCTGTAGTTGAACCAATAAAGGGTTCTACCACCTATAAAATAATTAAACTACGTATTATCATGTCTTCCTAAAGGTATTTAATTGCTCGAATAATGAAAAATTTCAATGCGCTACATTTTAGTTGCAAGTGGTCCCTTATAGAAGTAATAGGGACTTTTCCAAAACCTTCTGTTTCCGTATATAGGCCCCTTAATTCCAAATGTCGGATTCGTGCGTGCTTCATCTGGGGGCGGGTTGCGTGTGTCGAGGAATTTTAAGTGGGGTGGGAATCAAATAAAAGGAACCATTTAAATTATACGGGGTTTCTAATGCTGGTATTTTTTAGTGTCACATGTCGGGTATGGGCTGTGTGTGTGTCTGTGGGAGGTACGGATGAAATTGGATTAAGTCGTGGTTACTTATGGGAGTTAGTTTAATTGTTTACTTCGCTTCGGGGGACCAGTAATAGTAATGTTCATGAGAGTACAATATGTTGTATAGATTTTGAAAATTAAAATTAATCAATACTTATTGCACCGTTATAATATTATAATAAACCGTGGTAATCACTTAAGACAGAAGATCCCTTACATAGGGACTACATAAATTAACCGACTTGGTATTACATGGATCTCACAACTTTTACGGTAGAAAAACCGAGCTGCGAGACCTGGTTTTTGACAGGATATTTTTGATGGCATATAACACTATGATACTATTGCAGTACGATAGTGACAGTGATCAAAATATGGAAAAAAGATAGGGAAGTAAGGGGAACATAATTTTAATAAAATATTTGTTTGTTTGTTTTTTAGTGTTACTTTGATAAGAGTTTTATTCCATAGAAAAGATCCTGAAAACCTACACAATACAGAATTTAAAATAAATTAAATAAAATGATTGCTTCAGATATTTGTGTACTTACGTAAACACGTTTTAATTAATGTTAAGCTTTGTATTTTATTTGCATGAACGATTTGATGCAGTGCTGCAATAAGTATTTCAATTGATAAAAGAAACCCTTTGAAATCGTAAGAACAATGGCCGCATTTCACCTTTGACCGTTGCCGGCGGAGCTTAACCAAATTGGTTTCCGGGAGTTTAAAAATTATTCTCTAGTGCGCCGTAGATACAGCGGGCTGGCTTTTTGTTTGGCAATCTTCATTGCCCGATAAACAAACCGTGCTATAAAGGAAATCCTCAGGGAATGCTATCTTTCTGTTTGAGGAAAATCCTAAAAGCGAAGCGTTACTTCGTTTGGAATTGCATAAGCAGTGGGGTTATGTGGTTCTTTTTCATCGTGAACCCATTATTGTCTCACTCAAAGACCTTTATCTAAAAAGATTCCACTTTATACACAGTATGTCAAAAAGCGACGTAAAATGAGATTAATACTCCTCTTTCGCAGTTTCATTTAGTCCAACAGTCATCACATCGGACGTCAGCTGACAACAAGAAATATGTCGAATTGTTACGAATCGAGATAAAAAGATAGTCTTTGAATTGGTTTCATTCGGATGAAGAATTAACATCACTAAAACTTTCTTGTGATGTTACAGTTGATCGAAAAGTGACAGGCTTCGTTTTCATACAAATTAAGGTTCAAACTATCGTGAACTTCACGGTGACTACACGGTGACTACACGTTGTGTATTTCCTTCAAAATGAACTCGTTCGATTCCCTGTTAGGCATTTTTTAAAACGTATGATGCAGTTTTTATTTTTATAAAAATCGGCCTCGTAACTCCTTTCAGAATTTTTGCTTATCCTTATAGTTTCGGAGTTGGCCTTGGGGGCCCATTTGAAAAATTTACCCTGTATAAGGTAAAAATTGAGATAGGCGAATGTACTATCGCGTTTTTTTGTTTTTTTTTTTTTAAGTTATTTCTTCTTTTACTTTTTTAAGTTTCTCCTTCACAGTTAAAGACTAGAAATTAGGGTAATATTTTGATAAACTTTAGTTATATAGCTGGGAGTCAAAGCCAAACCCCAGTATCTGTTAAGGAGACCGAAACTCGAATTTGTGCCACTAGGCTAACACTGCTCGCGCTTAACGTGGTCTTTAATGAGAATAAATCCGTGATTGATGGCAGGATTATATTAGAATTTATAGCATTTGATCTGGGCCAAGTTTGGCAACTTTTGGATGAACTGGTCGAAACCTCTCTCGCGGATTAAACGGGAGTGCTCCCGATCTTAGTGATAAGTATCTTTGTTTTGGATAGTTTATAGCTCACTGAAGTTATGCCTTTTCAAATGATTATACTAATACTTGCTATAGTTTTGCTACAGATTGTTATGCCGAGGTATTTTTCATATCAACCTAATATCACTCAAGAGGGAGTTGTTGTGAATAAAAGATAGGAAATACTTATTTTCATTAAACTTTAATCAGCAAACATATATAGGATTACTATGGCATGCATACTGATAAGAAAAAGTAGTTAAATATCGGTGCTAGGTGAAACTTTGGATAGATTAATTATCAATATTACGTGGTCTTTTACTGTAAGTCTCATACATAGACTCAAAGTCACTTAGCGAGCTATGGAAAGAGCTATGTTCGGTATTTTCCTACGCGATTCGCAACAACGAAATCCGTAGGAGAACGCAAGTTACCGACATAGCTCTCAAATAAGCAAGCTGAAGTGGCAATGGGCTGGCCACATCGTTTGTAGGACCGATAACCGATGGGGTAGGAAGGTCCTCGAATGGAGACCGCATCTAGGCATCAGGAAAACAGGACGCCCCCCACCAGGTGGACTGATGTCTCGAAGATTACAGCGTGAAACCGTTGGATCCAGACGACTCAAGACCGGTCGGAGTAGCGCAGATTAGGGGAGGCCTATGTCCAGCAGTGGACAGCAGTGGAGTAACGCGCGTAAATAGGATTGAAGAACCACCTGAGATTACTATCAAATGCATTCATAACTTGACAGTCAACTTTAATAAGTCACGAATGTTTTCAAATGTTTCAACATTCAAACGTTTAAATCTGCAGACAAATGATTTATTTGCGTTCTAATTCCCGATAATTATTTATTCAATGCGCCCTGTTTTTATATTCCAGCCAAGTTCGCAAGTATTAATGAAATGATGATACATTGGTTTGTTTGCGCGTGACATCTGAAATCTTGCCAATTTCTTGCCATACAACGGATAGTCCGACGTTCTTTTTTGGAAATAAAGGTTAGTTATTTTTTATGAAATAATCCGATGCTATGCTTAGCGTGCTCATTGAGACATGGAGGCGTGATTGATATAATTTACCAACCGTCATTTATCAAATTCCTGACCGAGTCTCAAGTTGCTACTTTTCGATAAGTTTTATAACAATCAAATGAAAAACATTACCTCCGCAGTAGTGTAAATCTGATTGCGGACCTAAGCGTTTTGATTTATTTTATCATTGACTAGGTGAACCCGCGGCTCTGCCCGTTGGGTTGTTATCGAAATGTTTACGCGGATCCATATGTTTTTCTCGTATTAAATATAGCCTAGTTCATCAGGGATAATGAAGGATTCTAATAGTAAAAAAGTTTTTCTAATCGGTCCAGTAGTTTCCGAGCCTGTTCAATTTAGACAAACAAACAAAATACCAAATCTTTCCTTTTTATAGTATAGAGTATAGATTAGTATAGATATAGGTACTATGTAGTAAAAACGGATTTTATCATATGAGACGTCGTTAGATTCCTTTTAATAATTGCG
>DWIJ01000517.1:0-11076 GCA_018248315.1 Chioides albofasciatus
TCAAAGGTATGTGAAGTCTGCCAATACGCACTTGGCCAGCGCGGTGTACTATGGCCTAATCCTTCTCATTCTGAGAGAAGACCCGTGCCCAGCAGTGGGACATTAATGGGATGTTGATGATGATGATGATGACCACACCTATTTCTGCCTAACAACAGCAGGATGTGGCAGTATTAAGCGCCGATGTGTTCTAATATGAAAAGTGTGGTAAGGGAGGCATATGCTTTCGAGACATTCCAACTTCTTTCTCGAGGATAGCGCACATTTGTGGCCGCCCCTAATAGGAATCTAATCTTTTTTGGGGTTTATAACAGTACCCTTAGTATGAGTTTTTAACGTGTCATCGACTCTTTGCTCGTTTGTGAGCTCTCCCATACTTCTCCTAGCAGCGCCTACACGCGGAACGTATTGGAACTAAAATTTCGCGGAATGACTTTCAAAAACAGACGCATAATTTGCTGTCAAAATTAAGTTAAAATTTAAAAAATAATCGTCTCGTATTTTTATTTGTAAAATTGAATCTCCGAAAGACTCACTTGTCTATTTTAACACGTTGGTACACGTTAAAGACTCATACTAAGGATGCTGTAGTAAAGAAAAAGTACAAAATAAGCAAAGCAGAGTTCGATTACGGTCTGACTTCATTTTGTCGTTTATGTGTAACAGAGTGCGCGCATATTTAATATTGATTTAATAAGTTTCCCTAAAACACTTAAAGAACTTAAAACAAGTATGTATTATTATTTTGCTTGTGTGCTGTTGTGGTGTGTTTTGTACCTACCTATATAAATGTCAACATAATTATGTCACGCTAGCAACGCTCTAGATACTCTAACAAAGAAATTGGATTCGAAGGAAGCAACGCATCAATAACCGCATTAATAAACAAAGCAGTCTCCCAACGCGGGAACTATTCGCTAATCCACCGCGTGCTATAAAGCTCAAGTTTGCAAAAGCTCGTCTACTGAGTCGGCGCGAAATGACATCTAGAGAGGGGGGCAGTGCCCTCAAGGATACCGGACGGGGTGGCTGTGTTTGTCCGCGCTCCGTATACATCGCGATGTCACTAAACTATTCGCACTATTTACATTTCGCAAAATGAGTCACCGCAAGTATTTTTCCCGAAAACTCCTACTTCCACGTTTATATAGAAGTTAATTTGTGACTATGTGCGAGAGAGTGCAGTGACGGTAATCAGTAGTGTCAAGCATGGTCGCGGGACCAATTAACAGAGATAAACGTGCAAATAACGAGTTGAAGACAATACTTTTATTCCTCTTGTTCGCATTGCCACACGCGAGAGGTAAGTGATTTTTGCTGCGTTTTTTTAATCAGATAACGATGCCGACGGCGTAATGAAGTGAAATTGATAATGATGTAAAACAACGATAATGTACGTCGACCATAAAGTTATAAGATATCGGTCTGGGGTCATTAGCTTTTTGCTTCGGACCAATATTATTTTTTACACAACACTTAATTAAAGTTTTCAGCATCGTTTTCTTAGTGGAAAGTCGGCAATTATTCACCGACGATGTTAACATCGCGTACAAATTATTAATCAATCCACGCGTGCGTTTTATAATATCATTTTATATTTAAATGAATATTTGATTAATACTGATATATTTGTTGATACCTAATATTGTGTTCATTTAATGTATCAGTGTGATACTAAAATTTGAATAATGTAATCCAATTTTAACATAATTATAACATTTTAATGTATCAATTTGGTATTTTAATTTGTCTGTTGCAGTTGTAATTATGTTTCGTGTACTATTTATTGCAATTTGCTTTTAATTGGTACTTATAAAGAGTTGTTCATTTTGTTTTAAACTCAAACAAGGAAGATACATTGATGCACTCATTGTTTTAAGTTGAGCACGATCTAGTGCGGAAGCTTTCAATTACGTATAATAATAAATCAGTCCGTCGGTCATATTGTAACGAGACCAATTGTTTATAACTTTTATGTTCCGGATAATATGACTGTATTTTAAAACATTATTGTTATAAGGTGGTGTAAATGTATCAATTTGAAAGATACAATTACGTTCATACCTATATCTGTACCTGTTATAAACATAACTTTAGGTGTTTATTATTCGTTTGTTTATTTGTTCTTTTTTATTATTCATTTTTTTAAATACAATTACCGTATCATTGGTTTTAATTTCTACAATGTATCCTACGGAAGTACATTGGAAAGCGTGTGAAATACCCTTATACGTCCAATATGAATTGTTTCCCTATTTTTACCATTGTGGTAACACACCTGCAATCGGCTTTAGGTAGGTGACTTCAGGTAGAACAGGTGCAGGAGTTAGATGTTTGCAATACTAACATCAGGTGACACTCAGCCTATTTTTTGTTAATTCTATTCGATAGAAGGAAGCATCCTGCATGCATGCATACAACACTATAGGTCCAAGATTTTTTTTTATTAATAAGAAATAATAAAATTAAAGCAGCAAGAGAGCATGGTAAGTGGTTACTGCCGTTCCATGTGAACCTGAAGTCAATTATGATGCGTTGCCACTTCTAAATTAGCTGACAGCCAGACTCAAGACCTGCTTAGGGCTGAAAACTGGTGCGGCCGTAACTCGTGGGTCTAATAATGTACATTCCTATGAACTGAGTACAACAAGGAGACTTTTACTAGCTAATACAAAAACCTCTTTAGCCCAAAGCAGGGCGCCGCGTATAAAGGAGCACCCAGCGGATACCATCGTGGGCAGGAGCGAGCCAGCGACCCTCCGGTGTGTGGCTGAAGGCAAGCCGAAACCAACCATCCAGTGGTACAAAGATGGTACACCACTCGCACAGACTGACCACCCTCACCGCGTGTTGCTTGAAGATGGACTGTTGTTTCTTAGGTAAATGTTGTTATTTTCTTGAATTTCGTGTACTTACGCTAAATTTGGTAGACGCAGAACCGTGCGTCTAGATATTGTTGCTCATACGATAGTTATAGCTTATAACCATTTACTGAGTGGTATTAAAGAATTTGTAACTCTGTGTCTTTTGTACACTGTTATATTTAACAACGGCGGTTGGGAGTAGGATCGTTGAATGCTAGTAACTGGACACAGAACTTCCACTGCTAAAAACCTGATATTCTCCTCCATACTGTTTCAGTACAGATTATTGGAGGAGGTGTCAAAGTACGAACTAATGGTCAGCCCGAGACGAAAGGTCGTAAACTCTATAAGGCCACATATAGTCCCTAGTGGTCACCATGCCCTACGGAGCTCGATGTTGGTTCATTTTATAGATCGGTAACAATCTATAGAAGATGCAAGACTTCTATATTTTGCTATAATTTTGCTAACAAACATAAAAATTAACGTATTTTTCATACACGTTTTACGTACGTGACTCATCAGTAGAAACCCGCTTACTATTTTCATTAAACAAAATCAAACATTATTTAGGGTCGTGCGGGGTAAGAAGGAGAGTGACGAGGGCGTGTACTGGTGCGTCGCACGGAACTCCGTCGGGGAGGCGGTCAGCAAGAACGCAACGCTCACCATTTCGGGTATGAATTATTTATTTACGTTCGCTGTGCTAATAGATTCAGTAATGGATGTTGTGACTCACTAATATGTACGGTTTGATTATATTATTTCTTGGTACATAGGTAGCAGAAGAGTTAACAGTTCAGGGCAAAGTAATAGGCACATTAATAGGTATATAATTGTGAGAACAATATTTTTAAGCTAACATGTAATTACTTTTAATTTTTATATTGTTTATGCTCTTTATTCGTGCTTCAGAATTTTATGTGAATTATTTTAGGACTATCTAATATTTTAAACATTCCACTAAGATATTTATAGTTCACATTATTGAAAGTTTGTAATATAAAATGGCAATACTATATTTTACGACAGTTCAGAATTTGTCCACAAATTTTACTCAGAGAAAGATTGGTAGTTCCTTTTTTTTACAAGTTGTTTTTTTAGTGGGTATAATATATGTACACTTAAACTGTTCTAACGTACATGTGTTTCACTTCAGGAAGTTACCTACTTTAATATATAACATTAACCTGTTGTGTTTAATATGTAGGCACGGTTAATCCTTTAATGTACTGACATGAATGGATAATCCAATGTATTCTACTTCTAATGTCTTTTATAGTACGTATCTCTTAGTTAACACTACAGTTCTTTATAAAATGTTTTACTAAACGACCTATATAACTTTGGAGTAAAAAAAATATATAAAAAATATTTTGTTAGCAAAAATGTGTGCAATTAAGATTATCATAATAGTGAGAATTTTGGCATACCGAACAAAAATATAGATCAATACCGTATACTAAAATACTTAAAAAATATATAACTTTCAAAATATTGCTACTATAATGAATACATCATCAGTGATCGAAATACTTGAATAAACTTCATATAAAATGATGACATAAAAATAAATTTGTATACAAACTACCTAATTTAAATATTATATTGAAACATTTTTATTTGTAACGAGTCCATAGTTCTACGAAGCGGACGAAAGTGTCAATAACAATAAAAAAATATGTCATACGGAAGCGATTTGACACTCTTAATCTAAATTGGTCATGAGAAAGTTAGATTTAGATAACAGAACGTGAGAGCCTATCAAACAGGATTAAGATAAAGCGATTAAAGTATTTTAATCTAAATGAATCTAATGAAGTCCCAGTAGATAGTAGTCGCAGTTAAAACTTTATTTAATGTACTTGCCTCTAGTACAGAAACATCTAATGACTAAAAAGTGCATAGCGAACTTTAAAGACTAAATTACTATAATATCGCAGATGCAAGTGCAAAAGTTTTAATGACTTTTTAAGTTCATTCAAAAGTTAACTACTTAGTTGCAGACGAAAATGAAACAATAATGTACTAAGCGCATTCAAATTGTTAGTTCCAAAATAGAGAAAACTTGAGCAATAATGAGATAGAACAGACTGAATAATTTAATTAAATCTTTGCAGTACTTCGTGATGAGTTTAGAATCGAACCACGGGATATCAAAGTGTCTAGTGGAGAACCCGCGTTATTAGAATGTTCAGCACCGAAAGGTGTTCCCGATCCTTCTGTACATTGGACTAAAAATGGACACACTTTAGATGCAGAAGTTAACGGAAGGTATACATTTAATACGTTTACTCGTTTAGAATATTCAGAACTAGAACTATTTAATAAGAAATTAATAATTTTCAGGATAACAATAGTAGATGGTGGTAATTTAAAGATAATAGAAAGTCTGCCATCAGATAGTGGTGTGTATAGATGTGTGGCTTCTAATGTAGCCGGAGAAAGACAATCCCATCCAGCGACGTTACTCGTATTACGCAAACCACATTTTCTAGTGAAACCTAATAATATAACGGCATTAATTGGCCAGAACATCGAGTTTCATTGTCAAGTAAGTAACTCGTAATATTACACCTATCCGTAATACATTTTATATCGAGCTTTATCCTATGTTGTTTTTAGGTATCTCCAGATTCGGATGTTTCAGTCACTTGGGCTCGCGATAAAGGTTCCTTATCACCCTATGCAATCATTCGACGAGGGTCTTTGCGAATAGATAGGGTGGTTGCTACCGATGGCGGTATCTATACTTGTAGAGCGGAGAGCCAAGCTGGGAGCAGTGCTGCTAGCGCTATATTAACTGTTCATTGTAAGTAAAGTTTCTAGTGTTCTTGGTATTTTTATATTTTGTGATGTGCTTTTTAGTTAGGTATTGGTGTATGTTTTTAGCATTACCTCATTTCACGCGAGTACCTTCAGACCAAACGGCTTGGGAAGGCGAGGCCGTGTCTTTTCCATGTGAAGCAGAAGGAACTCCTAAGCCCGTATTATTTTGGACTATGGAAGGCTCCCAGGTACATAGATACCCTTATATTGCGTTTGAAATGATACTTCGAGAAATCTATGACCAATTTCTAATGTATTTTTTAGGAACTCGTATTCCCAAACTCAGTTCACAGTACTGGATCATTATACATAGATCGAGTGACAACGAAACATGCCGGTAGATTAACTTGTGTTGCTGTTAGTGCCGCGGGAAGTGCACTGCACACAGCTGCTTTGCAGGTTTGTTTACTATGTTTTTAAGTCGTTTATTTATTATTCCTCATTTTCGAATCTATTTGTTATGATCCGTTCGAAGGTACTAAGAAGAGAAGCGAATTCCTTCAACGGAAATCTTGAGTCATCGTCTCCTCATCCAGAATTAAACAAGCCTCAGAACCATCCACCGATGACTCAATACGAGTTAGTTCAGGCTCGTCGATACTTGCAACAGGATGTTTTGGCGTTGAGACGCGTTGAAGGAATATCAGCAACAACACTTAAAATTGTTTGGGATGTAAGTAAATTTAAGCGTAATCTAAATATTTGTGGTATTAAAGGCACCGTTACTTTAATATATTACACTATAAGACATTTTTATACATTTAATATTATTCTTTTAGGTGCTGACTGATTATAATGAATATTTGGAAGGAGTTAAAATATGGTTTAATGGAACTTCCTTAAATAGACAGCATGCTGAAGAATTGCTATCACAACAATCAAATATTACTGTAGATAGTTTATCAGAGCTTATGAAATACGACAATTTTACAATGACGACGGTCCACAACAGTGGGTCGTCTAGCCATGTCTTAACAGGGTTGATGCCATATGCTCAATATAGTATATTTTTAATGCCATTTTATAAATTGTTACTTGGGAAACCGTCCAATATGAAGACTGGTTCCACTGAAGAAGACAGTAAGTATCCAAATATTTTGCAAGTAAGTATATCTTAAATTTTCTTTTCAATCAGGCTAGTTACTACAAATCATTAACTTCTCTTTTAGTACCAACAGCACCACCGCAAGGTGTTTCAGCTGGAGTTATAAACGCAACCTCGGCATGGATCCGATGGGACCCACCCCCTGTACACACTTGGAACGGCGAACTTTCTGGATATTTGGTAAGTGCACACATTATTAATAGCGGAAATAACATCTTAAATGCCCTTGTAATTCAGGTAAATTTAAACATCATGGGTCCACGTAGCATTTCTATAAAAAACATTGCGACAAAATTTATGTTTTACTTTTTAAAAATACCAAAATTTGAGAAATATACGTTTAATTTTGAGAAATATACTAACAAAACGAAGTTGCTCAGTTCATCTTGCGACGAACCAAACAAACTTCCAAATAGAATTTGTTCCGGACGCACTCCGGATAGTCCACGGTGTATGAAGTACACGACACCAGCTCGATATTACACTAATTCACTTCAATATATAAAACAACTGCTGTAAATTAAACCGTTATAACTTTTGATAAGACGCTAAACGAAACAAAAGGGGATTAAAATTTGGACTTTTTAATTTTTATACAAAAAGAATTTTAAAATTTAAGTTTGAAGTTAAGTTCTGATACAACTCAGTGTTGTTGTGAACGCCAAATAAAAACTTAATCGAAATTAAACTCTTACAGAGATTCAAATTTTCACTGATTCACATTAATAGTAGCATCTGTGAATGCTAGCTTCAAAGGTTTTATACGATTTGCTTTTGATAAGAGATAAAGAGTTGATAACAATACTATCACAGGTTTCGTCTCACTTATTATGCAAGTGGTGACGTCAAAAAATAGTTTAAATAATTAAAACATAGACAATATGTGAAAAAGCATAGAATGTAATACTTCGTTTTTAATTTATACCCAATTTTGTACTGAAATAGTGACCAAAATTTAACTTTAAAAATTTACGCATTTTCTATGTAAATTCGATAAAGAACGTTTCACACAGGGATATTAGTTATTTAGAATCCGCATCAAAATCCACAAACGGCATTCACAACATACGACTAAAGTTAGTAAACAAAAAAAAAACAATTGTATCGTTACGTCGCAACGTAAAACCGAACCGGAATTCCCTACACGACCGCCGGCATCACAACACGCTCGGAACGCGCACGTTACCGTACTACGTGTACGGACGCGGTGCGAGTGTGTATCGCCGATCTAAGGGCACGTGCACACTGTGCGACTAATTAGAATTTCAACGGAGATTTTATTAGACGGATTGTGCTGTAATGTGTCGGAATTAAGTGGCTGGTGTATTATCTTTCTAGGGGAGCCCTATGGCTAGAACATTGACGATTTGACGATCCGCGTTGCGAAGTGGTGTCACTATACCGGTCTGACGTTTAAAGGATAGCGGATTCGATCCCCGGCTAGACTGATATCTGAATGTATTTAAATTTCTATTTCTGTGTCTAGTTTGTGAATTTTTCTTCACAAATTCACAGAGGGCCTGTGAGTGTAGACAGCGTTATTATTGGACTTTGATGATTGGTTTTACTTGTAGAGTGTCCAATTTGTTGCACAAGTTGCGATAGGAGCGGTACTCTTTGTTTTTGACAGGACACAAAATTAACAAAAAGTCAAACAACATACAACTACTATACCATCGTGAGACGTTGTAAACTTGCCTAAATATCATGTCCGTAGCACGATATACCGTGCACCTACACACACACTATCATAAATGTTTATTGTTTGCTATTCCATTACCGTCACGAAATGTTTACGGTATACCCAACATTCTGTACGTATTCTTGCAACATGACTTTTTACAAGCTTTTTATTAACTTGCTATGGGACAAATCCAAAACATTTTTAACTAGGAATTTAACCGATTGCACTTATTCTGCTCTGTATGGGATGAATGCAATAATATTTTTACCTCCTACCACATTACTATTTGCCCTAGAATTTGGTCTATTTTTATGTGACTGCGATAACCATGACGTGTTAATATATATTTGTGTTGATTTGATGATAGTCCACTGTCCACGACGATGGCTATAGTATTGCAAACTTAAGAAGATATCCTGATCCTGACCAGAAAGTTTTCAAACTTAATTTCGTACATTATTTTATGCATATAATACATGTATAACAATACGAAGAGTTATTATTTGGCTACACCTCGATGGCACTTCCATTCGTTTTAGTAAATGCCAAAAAATAGTTTAAATTACGAATTTTATTACAATGTAAGTAGAACTGTTATTGTGCAAGCAGCCTAACATTAAGGGGGGTTGGTTAGATAACGCGGCGGGTGGAAGCACTACAATGGAGCCGCGTCGTAAAAACTAGCTCTCGGTTACGACATTGACACGTTTAGTTAGTTTTTCTATCGTTACAGATAACTATTTTTTAGTTTGGAACCTCGAACGCAATCGCCTTTTTTGGCGAGACGTATCGTTTCGCAAATGTTGGCCCAAACCTTTTGTATTAGTAGTTTTATTGTTAAAGTGATGAGCGAAGGATGAGAGGTTTTCGAGATATTCTGTGAGCACACGTTTGAAAAAACGTGTGAGTGTGTTGACTATGTATCCGACAAACTTAACAGGAACTCTCACTAATGAAGAATCAGTTACTTCAAAGACGAAAAAAGATGAAGAAATTTTCATTGAGAGAAAAAATGTTGCATCACAACTTTTATGTATCTAACGTACAGCATATTGAGACGGTAAGTTGCTCAGTTAGTCCTAGCTTCATTTTCTCCCTCCCATCTCACGATTTCAAAGAGAATAGCGGTGTAATCACTATCCAGTAAATGGCTTCAAGGGAACAATGTACATTCACTCTTGTCCTGATAGTTCTTGTGAGCAGGAACGTCTAACAGCGTTCTTACACACGAAGCAAAACGCCTTGACCGCACAAGTGGTGCCGCGTCTCCGGAGCTAAGTCTTGGAGCTTGAAGAACGTATCAGTTTTTCAGCATTTTCATGGTAAAACGGATCTGAGGTTATTAAATCGTTAAACACAACGTCACCATTGATCCAATATTAATAGGTTGGGATCTTGGCTGAGAAGGTAGGTGTTGGTTAACATCGTCTCATTATTGTGACTGCTGGACATGGCTCCACAACGATGCCCAAAGCGCTGATTGGTCTTTACACATCAGCATTTTTTTAACGAATTCTCAGAAATGTAGGTCCCGACGTTTTCTTTCACTTTCATCTCAACAACCAGTTTTGCTTGCATGTAATGACCGATGACCATCGCTTTATGGTCGAGGAAATGGTCCCTCACTCTGGAAGTATTGGTTTCAATCCTTGAACACAAGGATAACAGATCTATCGTAATCGTGTGCGAACTAGAAATGATTGTCACCTTCGAGTTTCGTAACGGCGCTGGAAAGCATGGTGGGGAAAACAACATAACTAACAATTGAATCATGGTAGTCTTATACCATACTCAAAATCAAAATAAAAAACTGGTGGGGATTCCAACGGACTATTTGCCTATAAAATAAATGACGTAGGAGTTCTAATGAAGTTTATATTAACGTAAAGTTCTATGGGACCTATGCATATTATTTGTGTGTCTTTCTTTAAAGTCGTGATCTATATGTAATGATACTGCAATGTCATGATGACCTATGCTGTGGTGTATTGATTACAACTACGAACTTCCTCTTAATAAAATCCTCATCAATCATAGATAAGACAACCTTGAATTCGGTGGTAGGTTATGGACGTTCAAAAATAGTTCTGCAATCTACTTTGAAACAAAATATTTTGACTTTAATTTGTTATCAGCAGTGACTGGGACATAGGAAATTCCAGTATAATCGTCACATACCCAGAACACTTGGAAAATAAACAGGGAAAAATAAACGGTCAATACAAATTTTACATTTTCGAAAAAATGGTGATAAAATAGAATATATCGTAAATAAGTATGTTGTCTAAGCAAGACCAGAAAGCGACTAAAGAGAGCTGTGACTTCTATGGCACATGCGGCATTCCGAAAGCATTCAAACGCAAAATTAATCCCCGTAACTTTTGGTAATTCACCGTGTACAGCTATAAACTATTTGACGAAAACATTTAAAATTATAAGTTAAAGTTTGAAAAACTAACCTGGATGTTGCATACCAAAATACAACCTCAATTCATAATTTTAAAGTTGGTAATACAAAAATCAAAATAGTACGCTTATCGTCAACGTAATCTCCGCATCATTTTAACTGTATCTCGAACTCACTGTTAAGTTTT
>DWIJ01000518.1:0-11075 GCA_018248315.1 Chioides albofasciatus
GAGGAAAGATTTGGTTTTTTGCTTGTTTGTTTGTTTGAATTGAATAGGCTCCGAAAACACTGGACCGATATGAAAAATTATTTTACCATTAGTATCATAAATTATCCCTGATAAACATATATACTTCAATACAATACATTTCATTAAAAACAATATATTTCATTCGAGATAAAAATAGGGATCCGCGTGAAAATTTCCATAGTGTAATTCAACGGGCGAAGCCGCGGATTCTGCTATAACTTTACATTACATAATCAAATTATCGGTAATTGTGTAGCAGAATCAATCTTGTAATCCACCAATTATTATCAGTTAGCTACATCATTTGAACTCAATAATGGTTATTACTGACTTTAATCTGAAAAAAAACAGTTAAAGAAAAATCTCCATTGATTTCTATCATTAACTATTTACCCGATAAAAAAGTTAATGAGGCGAACCAATGGATAATCAATTTTATTATATTCAAACGTACGTTTATTATTTATGTAACCGAAAGTTTTATAATATATTATTTAGATTTCAGCTATATTTTATCGCTCGTAATTTGACAAGTACGCACGCTAAAATTAATTTTCATTTATTTAACCGGTTAATGCCGGTGAAGTAGCAGAAATAAATTGAATAACTTCACGCGTGTACAAAGTATTGTATTGCAACGAACAAATGTAATTTGTACACGAAAATCGCCAAGTATCCGAATTATCAGCTGTCATCGTTGCCGGGTTAAGTGCTTAATTTTCCGTTCGCATTGAAAATAAAATAAATAAGAGTAGTAGTCACGCCATATCGGGTACCCTCTGTTCGATCCATCACTACGCGGGCGTGGCGGGCGAACGCGGACTAATCGCTCCCCTGCTGATAGATGCGACGCCATCTTGGATTTCCTTTTTTAATTTCTTTTTTCTTTTTCACTCGCTGCGCAAACGCAACGGACGGAGGCTAATTAAGCCGCCTTGTTCCGTTGACGGATCGTATGTAGAAATTTAGAGCACTATTGTGTGAATCGAATTTGAATTGTAAAGTTTAAACGGATGTATTATGCCGATGCAGTTTTATCGCTGTATTTATTTGTTGTCATAATATAATTTTAGTATCATATGGCCATTAAATGTGTAACTGCAATACAAATAAGTGAGTGAGTCATTTATACATATATACAAATAAATAAAATTAAAGTGTATGTTTGTAACGTCAAACTAACTAACATTTTACTAATAGCATATAAAAGTACATACGGCACTTATAACGAAAAAACTATTATAATTTTTTTGTCTGCCTGTTTGTTCCGGCTAATCTCTGAAACGGCTGGACTGATTTTGACGGGATTTTCATTGGCAGTTAGCTGATGTTGTAAGCTTAGGCTACATTTATTATCGAAAAATAATTAGGGATGATGAAAACTTCAGAGTATTTATACTTTTAAACGCGGGTGAAATCGCGGGGCATAGCTCGTGTACATAAATTCTATGATAACGTGTTCATGGTATGTGCTAAGTGCAATAAATGCTGTAATTGCGTCATACATATTAAAAAATGTTTTCGCTTATTACTTATTGATTTATTCGTTATCAATAAAACACGTTTCTTTGTTTAATGCCTTCACAACAGAGTATTAAATTAAGTGGGCACCTACGTAACATAATAATTATTTATGAGAACTTAGACATGATGTGAATATGAAATATGTAGAATATGATAAAGTAAGTAGCAAGTTCATGGTAATATTGTTTTTATTTTTAACTTTCAATTTCATGTTTAAATTTAATATTTAGCTTTGAAAACGTATGAACTGACGCTCATACAAACAGTATTGAAGTAATTATCTTCGAAGCTATCTAAATTGATAGAAAGAATACAAGAATTTAAAACTTTAATATATGTAAAAAAATTTGAAATCTGAAATCCAGCCAGTATTTTGCATCGTAAAGATAACAAACATTGGACAATTTCCTTCTACTAGAAATTATCAAGTTTCAATCTTAGGTAGCCAAAATCTGGATAGATTGATTATAAATAACGGGCGTGAGAACTAACTACATTTTATTAGTCCGGTACATCCATTTGACAGAACACCATAATACCTTATCTGTTGCATTATATACTGCATTATATACTGTTGCATCTCACCTCCAAGTTGACCATAAAACCAGCTTGGAAATGGTACATTTACTGTTCACGATACCATACCGGCACGGAGCGAGATTGTCCGGTATCGTGACGCGGCATCGCTTTGTAATACGTGAGGTTTGTGTGTTCATAACATATAGGTATAGGTACCTACATATGTATCTGCACAACTTCGCTTGTGTACAATCCTAATCATTAGTGAAACGGTAGTTTTTAATATGATTAGGTTCAAAACTAAAATGTTTTTCAAGTCTATATCGTTAAGTGTGATTTTTTCGTAAAGGTAGAGCTGCCTCTACCTTTACTGACCTAAAACCGATAAAAGACAAATTTTTAATTTTTTTTAAATGCATTCGTCACCTAGCAAGAATTTCTGTCGATTTACTTGTCGTTATTCAAAACTATGTAGTTATTTATAAAATAAGGGCCAAAATGTTAAAAGGATAAGGTTAAAATCGTGACTTTTTAAATATAGTTCTTCACAGCTGTGAAATGTATGTAAAATCTACGCACTTGGCACTGATTGACTTCCACTAAGCCTTGTCATTCTGAGAGACTTGCGTCCACTAAATGAGTCAATAATTAGTTGGTAATAACGATGACATTTGGCATAAACAAATATAGCCACAAAATACCTATCAGTACCTAATCACTGTAGCCCGCCACGTAAACAAAGCCACAAAAAGCGCAATTTTATTGCGGCACAATCGCTCGAAAAGTTTAATTAAAATATCCGACGAAATGAGCTTAATTAAGAAAGCCTCACACACCAGATTTCTGTTTGTCGGAAATACAAATTCTGAACATAAATTCGAAATTCCGACCCAACCTGTCGTTACGGGGACATTTGGTGAGCGTTCTTTATTCTTTACCCTTTTTTGTTCCACATTTTGAGGCAAAAAATGTAAATAATACGATCCCTTGGAACGTTGAGATACGACTGCGGTTAGGGTCGCGACACACCGAGTTTTGGTTTACTTTGTGGCGATTGTTTCTTAAATCGAATCGCCATTGTTTAAGTAAACCTTGTTCTGAAATAACTTTGTTTTGAAATAAGATTATGCTTTCATTCGTTTTCTATTTCACTTTTTGACCTTTTGTTATTTTAACGATATTTTTGTATTTCGGGATTGTTAGAACGCTTATGCATTTAGTATTTTCGTTAATTTATGAGTTTTCTTATTTGTTCTCGCATCAAAAGTGTGACATAACCTTTAATTTTTAAAAGTAAAAAAACTGTTATGAAAAGTGATAATTTTATGTATATGTATCGAAAACTAAGTGTGCTCGCAGCCTTACCGTGTACATTTCATCTGACGGGACCACTCCAGTTGAGGTTAAGTGCAGGTATCGACCGTATTTTTATTTTTTTAACTGCACTCGAAAATAGGTTATAACCTATTTATTTTACTTTTGAAATTTAGGATAAACGTTAATTCGATCGCATGCGACGTGAAGGGTTACCTTTTTTGCTTTTTTAATGCCCTCGAGAATGTGTTATTCGATATTAATAATTTAGAAAAGGGATTGTAATCGTTATCTTTGAGTATAAATAACATTTTATGGGCTTCGGATTCGAACAATGTTTCAACTTAGGGTTAAGGTTGATTTGAAAATTTTAGTTTATTTTTACGAAGTCGGTAAAAATAATGCCTATTATTTTGATGGACTTTCAAGTTATGTGCGTATTACTAATTAATTATTACTTGCTTTTTCGGTGAAGAAAAAAATCTCAAAGGTATATCAAGTCAACCAATTAGTGCATACTTGGTCAGCTTAGTGGGCTATGGCCTAATCCCTGTCATATTGAGAGGATACCCGTGCCCACCAATCGGACAGTAATGGGTTGCTTTGGGTTTTAAGCAAATAGCACAATTATCCTGATAGATTCGCGCACTTGTATGATAGGTACAATATCGAGATCGTTTAAATTACGTATTCACCTATAAAACGGTGTGAAAAAACAGTTTCAATTCCACACGCTATTAAGCTCAAATGACACTCAATTTACGCACACATAGCTAATATAAAAATTAAATGAGATGGATATAATAGCAGCATTCACAGAAATGGCAATAGCACGGTAACAGGAACGGCAATTGCCAGCGAAGATCAAAGCCACCGCTAACAATCTGAACCACAGTTAATTCGATTAGTTTTTGTCACTCCGAACACACATACAATCATACACGATGATATATTTTAAATTATACACTCCCGCCAACGCTATACGTTCTTTGTGGCCAGTTCATAGAAGTCTCCTTCTTATGGTGTAATTATTTAAGGTTGTTTTTCTCAGGAAATTACTCGCTGAGCGATGATTCAAAGAAATTCATATGAATGGGTCTACCTGCTATGTCGATACGTGGATGACTTCATGCAACAGATGGTCAACTTATTTATTAAGTGCATCATAGGGGGTTTTAATATAATCACATTTTATTAAGATAATTGTGTATTCTTCACAACTTCACGATTATATTCTTCCTCTAGTTTTATTTTTCTTAACCTATAATTATTGTAAAATCTTGTATATTTTTCACGGATGTAATATAAATAACATACATAGATTGGAAATAAAGTAAATATTCAAATAATCCTTTTTCATATAAATGCACAGAAATTTATTTGATTGTTGCATGTGGCATGATCCCGTCGCCCGGCACCTGCTTCGACCGGTCTAGGCAAAAGAAAAAAAACGCATCTTTTTATTTAAAAACAATTTGAAAAAACCAACCGTGGGATTCAGTCCGTTTATAATATTAAGGCGTTACCGGATTGTTTATAGTTGGGCTCCCGATGACAACGTGTTTTCCCATTCAATAAATAAATAACGTGTGTGAAAATAAACTTGTACTTTGTTGGATATCGTTTACGTCAGACATATTTCATGTATTGCTTACTTATGAACAGAACCCGCGACTTTGCCCGTTGGCTTACATTATCGAAATTTTCACGCGGATCCCTATATTTTTTCTCGTGTTAAAATATATAGCCTATGTTCAACGGGGATTATGGAAGATTCCAATGGTAAAATAATTCAAATCGGTCCAGTAGTATCGAAGCCTATTCAATTCAAACAATAAACAAACTTAAAATCAAATCTTTCCTCTTTATTATATTAATGTAGACGTATGAGATGACTAAGTCCTTAGAAGTGGAAACGTATCTGCGATCAGCTTCAGATAGGAACTGTGTTCAATATGGATATTACAGATGTACGTATATGTGCTGGAGTGATCCTTACCATCAGGTGGACTGCATACTCGTGTCTTATTTCAACCTTTAAAAAAATCGTAACTTGTAAGCATTTCAAAGATCTGCCAAGTCCAACAACAGTGGTCGCGGTTAGCATTCGGATATGGCCACCTTTGGATTCAAAGATATTTCATCAATAAAATTTAAAATCCACATAAAATCAATGTCGTAGAGTGGTCGTAGAACATGTCAACCAACGTAGTAGAGTATGCTCTAGCCCTCATACATTAAAAGAGATACCCCTGCCCATCTATATTATAAAGAGGAAAGATTTGATTGTTTGTTTAAATTGATTATGCTCCGGAACTACTGAACCGATTTGAAAAATTCTTTTACCATTAGAATCCTACGTTATCCCGGATGAACATAGGCTATATTTAATACGAGAAAAAATAGGGATCCGCGAGGAAATGTCGATAGGGTAACCCAACGGGCGAAGCCGCAGTTTCTACTCGTTGGCACATAAAAAGGGTTGCAGCCAATTAAGAACATACTTCCCCGTATTCGGTAAAACACCTTAAGTGTGGTAAAATTGTCTCAAATTAGCTCCACAAATTTTTCATTCTCACTAAAGTAGACGAACGTAATTCTATGTTTTAGTCAACTTTATAGCTATGTTTCGTGGTATTCTATTTTTATATTTCTCGGACCTCCCTACCCGGCTTACTTATGGTAGTAATTCCACTTTTTACTAAATAATATGTTTCAAGAAATACGCTATGGATGTAATTAAGACCGGTACTGACTTCGGACTACGCGTTTACGAGAAATCCCAAGTAAAGTAAATTTTACTTGTCTAATTAACGATGGTGACTTCTTGTTTTGTTAAAATTCCACTAATTCAGTAAGTACCATAAAAGTAAAGTATGTCACCTGCAAGAATAAAGGTCTACAAATAATAAAATTGTAATGTTGGCCTGCCATTTAAAATACCTAAATATACGTAATTTTGTTTTATTTGCATTTTTATACCCAAACATCTGTTTAGCGCTTGGATGAAACATTTTAAAATGTATTGTTTGTTTGTCCGTATGTATGTTAATCATGAAAACAATGTAACAATTTTGACGAAACTTTCGTGCATCAATATAACTTTACGGGCTCAACGATAAGCCACTCTTGATTCTATGACCATCTAAGAATAAAAAATCTTGCACGTGGGTACACGTGGTAATCCATATGTCGCAACTCGTTTCACGAACACCACATTCATAACAGTTATAAACGTTAGGAATTTTGATAGAGCCTCATAATTACGACCTTAATTATCTCAAAAGTGGCTTCCCTATTACATTATCTCAGACTCCATTCCGCGCTATTAACTGCATATTTTCGATAACGCGTCTATTTGGAAATTTCCAGAATTTGTTCCACTGTTAACGTTGGTTAATTAAATTGTTAATTAAAATCATATATCTTTATGACTTTGAACGTATGGTACGTCGAGCGAAATCTTCCATAGACTTTTATTAATATGCGAAGTTTTGAACCAATCATGCTGATCAGTATGTTAATTCTAACAAATTCTCTAGCTTCGGCAATATTCCTATTAAATATATCATTCTCATGAAATTAATATACCAAAGAATGAAGTATTCTTAATGCTGGATGGATGATGCTACAGATGCGTAACTACCTCTAAGAACAAGTTAAATGGTGGTAGAACTATGTGGTTCGACAGTGGACACACCCTGCCACACCTATTTCTACCTAATAACAGCAGTGTTAAGCGCTGGTGTGCGTATCCGAGGCGTTCCATTATAGTCCTAAAGGTTGCAAAGCGTGTGTGGTCAACGTCAGTTAGGAATCTAAGCTTATCGGGGCCTGTTTATTTTGTCCATGGGCGGCAGTGCTACTTACCATCAGGTGGACTGAACATTTGAACCATCGTTCGTTAATCCGAGCAAACCTAAAGAAAACAGATTATGTAAGAGGTTTTCGATTCAATTTTGTAAAAATAAGCTAATGAAACTAAGAAACGTTAAGTAAAACTTAAAAATAGATACGTAGAATTTAGATTATAAACCCAATTTTATTATAAAAGGTAACATAAAGATATAAAGTCGACTGAAGTACGTTTTTGATTTCGTAACGATGACTATTATACCAGTTTTTGTGGATCTCGCTGCGTGCTACTAATCGATTTGAAACGAAATTTATCAACACAATCTATTGTGCCATTCATTTATTTACATCGGTTGGGTTTCTGTACAAAAAAATCTGCTAAGTGCGAACTCTATTAGCGCGTTAAGTGTTCCGTACCACTTTTGTTAAAGACTAAAAATTCGTGCATTTTAATTACGAAATAAATGCAGTATTTTGGTGCGTATTGATATAAAGCGGATGTCTTATAATAAGGCGTAGGTTTATGTGGAACTTATTTATTACTTTTTTATTTCCATTGTGCGATTGTAAAATAGTAACTGTTTGTAACTTAGAAAATTTTACAAAAATATATTTCGTACCTAAGTGTCAAAAATAGCAAATAAAGTTTCTTTGTATAAGTCAAATACGTTTTTGTAAGTACATCTTAACGTATTCAGCTATCATGACAATCGGAACGACATTGAATGGTTTAACAAGGATTTTCCATTACTTGTAAGGAACCCTAAAAGCATTAGAGGACAGGCCTAACAAAGAGTAGGTCGTGCAGGTCACGGCGGGCGTTGCACGGCTGTAAAAAATAACGTAAATCGTCACTGCAAAAACAGTGTCGTGTGAGTCACGCTCTGACTGTGATACCTTTGTAGTTTAGGGTGAACAGGTAGTTGTGAATAGGTAGTTGTGTAAAGGTGTGATTGGCTAGTGGTTGGAACTGGGCCTCCCGATCGAGGGGTCCGAGGTTCGAATCCTAGATTTTTTGAAATGATGTGTGGTGAAGGAAAACATGAGAAAACATGCCTGAGGGATCTTAAAAAAGTTCTGAAAGGTATGTGAAGTCTACCAATACACACTTGTCTAGCGCGGTGGACTATGGTCTAACGCTTCTCATTCTTAGAGGAGACTCGTGCACAGAAATGGAACAGTAATGGGCAGCGCTGATGGACACTCGCGAGAAAAAGGCCGAAGCGTCTTAAAAGATGCGGATCACTTATGCTAAAGATCACAGCCAGTCAGAAATAAGGTCGATAATGTTGCCGATAGTGCTCTAAAACTCATATCAAACAAAGGAACTGAGTTGCAAAACAGAGTATGCCCATGACATTGTGTTTAAATCTCGGAGTCATTGACACTGAGTTCGGAGCAACCCTGAGGTATGACAGGACCATGACATTCAGCGGTCATTTGGACAGATATTGGCATTTGTCACCAATAATACTGTACTCAGACCAAAAAGTAAGACGACGAAATTTTTGTTGGAGCAGAAATAAACAAGGAGTGATTAAGCGATATAGAAAACGTGGATAGTGTGAATCTTTTGCAATTTTTAAAATGTATTTTTTTTCTCAGTACTCGGAATTTTTTTCAAGCATCTAATATCGCATAAGCAGCGACTTAACGAAAACTACGTTTACTGAACAATTGGCATAATTTGTATTTGTGTACACAACGCAATTGGTGCGCTTAAATATTCGTGCGAGTCCTAAGTCTGTCTTTTTTGTCTGTGGCAGTATATAATAACACTGTCATACAAAGAATATGACACACGAAGCCGACAAAAACCTAAATAAATGTAATTTGCACCTTGCGAGGACAACATCCGATCCTCGAGACTCGACCTTGGAGGAACTGTGTACTTTAATTTGAATAAGGTCTTGTGAAAAGTGCCGCGGTAAACGATTTTAACGCGATTTTTTTAGCTTGACCAACTATATAGTAGCAACATGTAATACGTAGAGTCAGTGTTATGCAGGAGTTATTACCAAGTGGTAAAAAATCGTTCTGAAGTATATTTTAAACATGAAGAAACTAATCCGAGATGATGTTTGTGTGAAGCAGGATGAAATTTTTTGTAAGTATAATAATCTTGACAATGCACTTTTACAGCACCATATTTTAATCTCTTTTCATGGGTATCATATGTGTCGGTATACGTACTACGTATGTAGAACACATTACTTATTATTAGACTTGATACCACACACTTGAGATGATTTCGTAGAATTCTCAGAGACATGCAGTTTTTTCGGGATTTTCTAAATTTATAAAGCGAGTGTTAATCAATTTCTAAAATCTTTGAAATAGTATTCTCGACGTCTGCTTTACAAAACTGGAAATTTTAACACATAACAGTCACTGGATATAAATTGTCGCTGTAACGTTAAGTTTCGTTACAACGTTACGTTACGTTACAATGAAAAAGACAACGAAGATATAAGGCGGTGGAACTTTAAGAAAAGTTTTTATAAAGCGCATATTTCGTAATTTGAATAAAGACTCGTGCAAAGCGCTGCGGCCGCCTATTATCCCAGTTACCGAGTTCGTTTCCGTAATTACTCGGTTATCTTCCTTTTAAATTGTTTTAGAGATTGTTTGAGACTTTTTAAGTTATGCCTTAAACGCGTGAGGGGAGAGCCGGTATGAGGTTGGAATTTTACAATATATCCTCTCGCGCAAACGACAGTATGTATGTATACTACTAATAATATGGACTTGTTTAATGAATTTTGACCTCAAAAACTTGTTTTACTCATTTTGTTTTAATTTTAGGTAAGTTGTTTGTATAGTAGTTAATAATTATGTTCAAAAGATATGTATTATGGACATGTATATGATATTATCTTTGCGTGTACAAAGATTATATTTTAAAGTGAATATTGAATGATTTTTAAATTAATCACTTTTGGACCATTTTTATTATAACATAAATCATGCAACTTCCGTTCACGTGCAACGAGCGTGTATGCAAAAACGGTTCAATTTTGACATTTAACTTAATCGTTGGTCCGCGTAAGAACGACCAAATGTTGCGTACTCCTGCAAAAAGCACGCAAAAAACAATAGGTACAATTTGGACTAGGATAAAGCGTTCGAGTTGACCGTGGCAAGGTCGGCCGTATTTTGAACTTGCAACAAAAAATTCCACATCGACGCTGCATCGCTGATTGATGGTGCCTCGTGACGTACGATTGATTTACTCCTTTGTTTTTTTCACCACTCCATTCATGCGTTCCGTGAGGCCTGTTATTGAGATGCGTTCAAATAATTTCGCTTGTTTTCGTAAGCCTTTGTATTTATCGACGATTCTTTTGTTTCAGGCCTTTCAACCCGAGCGGCGTTGCGGTAAGCTCATTCTACTCCTAATCTATTGGATCTAAAGTTTCTAAGCCTTTGAATGTCTTTGAACTCTTGTTGATTATACTGTTTTTCTGATAGTAGATAAAATAGAATTGGGAACAATGGCTATTCACAAGTAATATTTAAATATTTCTCTTTGTGTAATAACGAATACTCATCGTATCGATTTGCTAACTTCCTTAGAATTTCTTTATATCCGTTAGAATTATTGCCATTTAGTTGATTGGCTTTATGGATTGAGCATAGTTTTGATTTTTGTTATTCGTAATTTTTCTTTATATCGCGAAAATATAGTTTTTTTTTGTAATTCAGTACTTAGAAATGATTTGCGTTAAGTCTAGATGGGTGTTAACTACTTGTCTAATGATTCTCCATTTTTAACCGACTTCAAAAAAGGAGGTTCTGTATTCGACCGCTATGTATGTATGTATGTATGTATGTATGTATAT
>DWIJ01000519.1:0-11073 GCA_018248315.1 Chioides albofasciatus
ATAAAGAGATAAGATTTGATTTTTTGTTTGTTTGTTTGAATTGAATAGGCTCCGAGACTACTGGATGGATTTGAAAAATTCTTTCACCATTAGAATTCTTAATATTTCTGATGAACATAGGCTGGCTATATTAATTAATACGAGAAAAAAATGACCCGCAAGAAAATTGCGTTAATGTAACGCAACGGGCGAAGCCGGCGGATTCTGCTCGTATTTATGAAAGAAAAAAAATCTTATAGGTGAAGTCTATCTATAGGCATTAGGCACTTGTCCAGCGCGGTGAACTATGACCTAATCTTTTCTTAGAGGAGACCCGTGCTTAACAGTGAGACAGTAATGGGTTGACGAGGGGCCAAATTTGCCGTTACCGCGACGGTGTTGCCAGTGGAAACCCGTCAACGCACGCCTATTTTTCCCGTATACGCGAGATTGTTGCCAGCCCTTCGCTTCCTGGTAACATGATACGAGTGAGATGTGCGAAAATATTGGGCGATGTTGCCAAAAACGTTATCTTAAATCTACTTAACATTTTTTTGTTAAAGTGAATGGGAAAAGTTTTTTTTAACATTTTTCAAGTGCTTTGAATAGATGGTAAATTCATTTGTGGCTCGATTATAGCGGCCCTACCCTCACGCATATTTCTGCCTTATAACAACAGTGTTGTGCTGTATTCTGTATAAAAGTGTGGCTGACTAAGCTGAACTGCCTCGAAAAGATATGTTTCCCTTACCACGCTTAACACTGCTGTTATTAGGCAGAAATAGGTGAGGCAGTGGTGCTGCCAGAGTCGAACCACTGAGAGTTTTACCACCTTAAGGCTATCCCATTTTGCGCTGTCCTTAAAACACGTAAACATGTTTTCCTAACGATATAAAACGATTAGATTTATTATAATCGCCCCCATCGATTACTTCTAATCCACTTTTAGCATAAATTCGCGAAAATAAGGAAACGTGACTGTGTTATACGTTTATCAATAAATGGATTATTAGATAAAATTATAAAATACATACATAGGCATACGCCTTTAGAACACCTTTCGTTTGAAGCGCATTCTTCATCCGCATTGCAATGAGGTAGACACATAGAATTTTGGCATGTGTGGCCATCTTCACATTCACCAGCGGCCCCACATAATCTTGGAACTATAAAATAATGCAAATTATAAGCAATTCGTCAATAAAAGAACTGCATATCGTATTATATACATCCGACAGAAGCTTATTTAGACTTACTTCTAACACACTCTACGTCCTGATTTCCAGTAAAACTGTAGGGGCAGCTACATATTACAACGTGATTTTCTGATTTACATAATGCATTTAACCCACACGACTTTTCTAACTCGCAAGGGTCTGTACACTGTCCGTTAATACATTTTTCCTTAGAATCACATTCTTCGTCGATAAGACACAAACCTAGAAACGATTATTAATAATTAATTTAAGTTTATTAAGAAAAGATAAGGCTTAAAATAATTAAGAAACATTGCATGTTAAATTAAATTAAAAGTTGTAAAAACACTATTTCATTACCTTGACAAATTCCTTTGCGACAGTATTGTTCTTCTTGGCAATCTGTTTTACTTTTACATGTCACTTCTCGTAGACGACATCCTTTTTCACTCATAGCATTACCCACGTACCCAGGTTTACATTTACACTGACCAGAATGCCTTGCCGCTACACATTCAGCGTTAGGTCCACATTTATAATTTTCACACGCATCTAAAACGGATATCAATTTTACTTAGTTTAAGTTGAAGTATTATTAAATCACAAAGATTTTAAGTTTTAATGACGTGTAAAATAAGTTAAAAAAAAAATTATAATCACCTGTGCACTTTCTTATACCATCAATGACTGTACAACGTGCTACTGCTGGACAATCTCTGTTAAATCTGCATTCTGGAGCTTTGTGACATCCTTCGTCGTAAGGATTTCCTACAGTTTCAAGTGGGCACGCACATATTGCTTTATTTCTGGTATTTTTGCATTCGGCTCCATTTCCACAAGGGTTGCTCTCACACCAGTTAATTTCTTTGCATCCTGTTTTTGGATCCCCAGTATAACCTGGTTGACAGTAGCATACATGTTTATGCTTTTCAGACGAGCAAATCGAATTATCGCCACAGTCATTCTGAGCTAAACATGCTATTTTGCACATATTATTGTCACAAAATTTGTCTTCTGTGCATTCGTCATCTTTATCACACTCCTTCTTTTTACACCCCTGTAGTGGATCTCCAAAGAATCCATCCTTACACGAACATATTGGTTGATGAGATTTACTAATGCAGACGGCATTTCGGCCACATGGATGATGATCACATAGTTTAGTACATTGTGGAATTCCATTTTTTCCAGTAGAACACTCTTCGTCATCTAAGCAGTCCTCGTTCGTATTGCACTGAACTTCCTTTATGCATATTCTATTTGAACAAAAATAGGAGTCTGGACAAGTGCCATTTGAATTGCATGTCAGCCTACACGTATCTTGAATACATATTTGATCATTTAAGCATTCTCTTGAATTTTTACATAAACCTGAAAATTATATTCTCATGATTATTTTATAAAATAGGATACCCTAAAAACTACCGAAAAGTAAGCCTGGATAGGCTAGAAAGAAAAATCAAACCTCTTTTAAGGAATACAATGCACATACATTTAATGACGGTTCGTTTAAATTTTTCATAACATGTTTCTGATGTAATTAAATCCCTTTTTTAAAGTACATTATTTCACAAAAAAATACTTACTGACACATATGTTGTCTACACATTTAGTACCAGAAGAACATCTGCTGTCATCTGTACAATACTGAAGTGGTACACATCCAAGTACTGGGTCGCCTGTAAATCCCGATGAACAAGAACAATGTCCAACATGGTTTCTGGATAAGCAGTTAGCATTTCTTCCGCAAGCACGAGGAATGCTGCACGAATCTTTACATTTATTATTAACACATGCTTCTTCTGATGGACAATCAGCGTCTTTTGTGCACTCATATTTAATACATTTCTTATAAGGGTCACCCTGACTGTCTGGAGAGCATTCGCAAACGGGATCATGATTATCAACAACACATACTGCATTTTCACCACAAGGCGAATCAGCACATGGATTTATGCAACGGTTTTCATAGCATTTCGTTTTTTGAGTACAATCTTGGTCCGAGAAACATTCTCCAGGCATTCTACAATTTCCTGTATTGGTATCTATAATCGTTCCATTCACGCAATCACACGAAAAAGAACCAGGAGAATTTGAACATTTTGCATTAATTGGACATGGATGTTTTAAACATTCATCAATATCTTCACATTGATTATTAACTAGTTCGAATCCTGTTGGACAAGTGCAAGATACCTTATGATCTTCGATTTTGCAACTACCGGCCCGGCAAACAGAATCATCGCATTTATCTGTAAAAAAGAGTGAAATAAGCGTGAAGTTTCTATTAAGTACTATAGACAAAAAAATTCTTTTATTCTTATAAAAAGTACTTTACCTGTGCATTTATTAATCCTACCATTGCAGTATTTATCACTTTCACAATCCGTATCTTCAACACATTCCACCTTAAAGCAGCCAATTTTTTTATCGAAAGGATTTCCAAGATAGCCTTTTTCGCAGGTACAAGTAACTCTGTGCTTAGTAACTGTACAAATCGCGTTATATCCACATGCATTTGTTTGACAGGGATTGGAACATTTTCCTCTTATACATGCAAGTGAATCTTCGCACTGGCCGTCTCGTCTACATTGATTAGGAAGCAAACATCCAGTCTTATAAGCATCACCGACGGCTCCAGTGGGACAAATGCATTTGTACGAGCCCAACGAATTTATACATTGTGCAGACGGGTGACATGGGTTTAAAAGGCATTCGTCTACGTCATTACACTCATCATTTATTAGTTCGAATCCAGATAAGCAGTTGCATACACTGGAATTACATTGCTGATTATTAAAACAATCTGAATCAGATTTACAACCAGGTATGCATATTCCGAAGCTACAATGTTCCCCGTGCAGACAATTACTACTTGAATGACATATTTTGTGGCATTTATTGTCACTACAGGTTTCACCTATCGCACAGCCGGTATTATCTTTGCATGGTACTTGACATAAGAAACCAATACACATGTGATCGGGTGGGCATTCAGATGTTCTAATACATGAAGATGGTTTCCTTACGCAACCTTGTTGAGCTGTTGGAGTGCCTTCAAATCCTAGTGGGCATTCACACACAGTGTTGTGGTTCTTTCGGGAACAAATGGCATTTGGACCGCAGGTTCTAGTAGCCAGACAAGGGTTTACACATTTGTTATTAACACATGCTTCTTCACTTGGACAATCCTCGTTGTTTCTACATCCTATTAAACATTGCCCTCCTATGCAAGCTTGACCTATACTGCATTGCGTGTGCTGACTACACTGTGTTATACAGAAATTCTTTATACATATATCGTTTGGATCACAGTGGCTAGAATTTTTACAAGCAGTAAAGCATTGTCCATTATGACATACATCACTCCCACAGTCTAATTCATCTGTACATGCGATAAGTTTCTTTTTGCACCCGTTGCTGCCGTGAATATTTTCGTAACCTTCTGGACATAAACAGATTGCCTTTCTGTCTACTATCTTACATAATGAATTTATTCCACAAGCCTTGTCACATGGATTAACGCAGTTCCCTTCAACACAAACAGCTGTTTCAGGACAATCTGAATTTCCTTTGGGACACTGACTTTGTTTTCTACATCCCTCTTGTTGTGGGTCACCAATGTATCCTGGGGGGCACCGGCAATTAAATGATGTAAGGCGTGGTTCACAAATAGCCGTAGAGTGACAAGGATTTGGTTCGCAAACTTCTACTTTAATACAACCAATTTCTGGCACAGGATCGGGCTTATATCCAGTTGGACACTGGCACGTACTTTTATGATTGTCTGGTATACATACGGCATTATCGCCACATGAGTGCTCATTACATACATTTATACATTTGTGTGTCATTCGGTTACATAACTCATGTGGTAAGCAATCTATATTGTATATACAAGGTACAGATTGACATCCTTTTTCTAGATCATTTGGGTTTCCTGTAAATGGTCCCGATGGACATTGGCATTGAGCAACATGATTATTTGTAACACATAACGCATTCGGACCGCAGATGACTTGTTGACAAGCAGGTACGCATTTTTTATATGTTCCCAAGTTTTTGCATACTTCACTTTCTCTGCATTGTGCATCATCTGTACATTGATTTTTATTGATTGCTATGCAACCATCACGGTCATTAGGATTACCTACAAAACCATCGGAACACTCACATTGGCTTCTGTGATTTTTCGTAATACATTTTGAATTTTGTGGACACGTAAAGACTGAACAGGTATCAATACATTTTTTTACTCCTAGAACATCTTTTTGACAAGACCTATTATCATCACAGTCCAGATCTTGTTTGCAGTTAGGAGTAGATGGCTGCTCGCATGTTGAAGTAACAGGATTCCATAGAAAATCATCTTTGCAATCGCAACGGGCGCTATTGTCTACGACTCTACAAATTTCGTTGGCACCACAGGCTATAGTGGAACATACATCGAGACATCTGTTAGTGGAGCCATCAACTGGAACACATATTTGGGGTTCCGTACAATCACTATTTATGTTACATTCGACCTCATTAGGCTCCTTTTGTAGTAAATGACATCCTGATTTAACATCACTGGGTTTTCCCACATAGCCTTCTGTACAAATACAATGTGCTTGATGATTAGCACTAACGCATAATGAGTTAGGTCCGCATTGGATTTTACTGCAAGAATCTACGCATTTACGAGTTGATTTACTTATTTGGAAACAAATTTCTGAATCTTTACAATTTACATCTGTAACGCATTTATTGTCAATACTGCAACCTTGGGATAAATCGTGAGGATTACCCTCGTAGCCTGGAAGACATACGCATCTTCCTTCTGTACATACGGATTTCGGGCCGCACATCATGGTTTTGCACGTATCTACACATCTGGACTTTTCACACACAAATCCATCCGGACAAGTGGTATTATGCGAACAAGTGCAAATATTTCCGTCGGTACATTTAGCTATTGATATTTGAGTACATAATTCGTACGGATTACCAACGTATCGACTTTTGCATATACAACTAAAACTGCCAGGAGTGTTAATGCAAATTGCATTTTCAGCACAGGGCCTTGAACTGCACTCGTCTACATCTATGCATTGCAAATTTGGATTTCCGATGTATCCTGGAGGACACAAGCATTCTACATGTGATTTAGTCTGTTGACAAACAGCGTTGGCACCACAGGTGGTTGTAGCGCAAGTAATTTGCCTCCGTGGTAAACATTTGGAATAAGGATTTCCAGTATAGCCTTTGTCACATTTACAGGTATTAATTTGGCCATAAATACAGTGGGCGTTTTGACCGCACCCAGGTTCACAAATTGGAGGAGCAACAGCTGTAACAAAGAAAACATTGTTTTAGATGCATTAGACAGTGACTAAACCAAAAAATACAATTTATATTGACGTTTATGAATATAATTTTTATTTTAACTTTAATAACTAATAACACCAGCATTAAATTAAAAAAAAAACATATACTTACGTGGCATACATAACAAGTCAGGGTTTCCAACGAAAAATGAGTTACAAACACAACGCCCACTGTCTTCGTCGCATGACGCTCCTATACCACAAACTACGCCCTCACAGCGCTGTCGACATCGGCCTGCTATGCACGTTAGTGGGTTTTCACAAGGCAAGCCCGGTCCACACACATCTCGTCTGCATGCCCCACCAGGGAAAGGATTTCCTACCATTCCTTCAGGGCAAACGCAAGTTGGTCCCATTTTCGATATTATGCATTGAGCAGCCGGGGCGCATGAATAATTGTCGCAACCTTAAATAAAATTATATCGTCATCATTGTTGTTGTTTTAATATGTTTAAGTGAATCTTACATTATAATTAAAACCAAAACCAAATTTTCTTACCCGATATACACTTTCCTCCTTCAGGCTTTGTATATCCAGGATTGCAGCGACACCATGCAGCATGATTATCAACTTCACAAAAAGCATTGAGTCCACATGACACAGTAGAACACGGAGACACACATGCACGGTTTAAACATGCAAGATTATTGGGGCAGTCACTGTCTTGATTACACAATTGTTTTTGGGATGGCCCTTCTTCAACAGTACCTGAAGTACAGACAGTAAAGTAATATTTATAAAATCTAAACTAGATGATGATAATAATGAACAAAAGCTGTTAAAAATGTTTTTACTTACAGCCGCCTTTGTAAGGATCGCCGACCATATTTTGAGGGCATACGCACTGATAGCCGCCTTTTTGATCATGACATATGGCTCCATAAGCACAAGGAGCACTGTGACATTCATTTCTATTTGTGCAACCTGTATAGGCATCTCCCTCATATCCAGGCATACACATACATTTTGGTGGATCACTTGGAGTACATTTAGCGTTAATTCCACAAATAAATCTTTCACAAGGACTTTTGCATTTTTGCCCGTCTGTAACGTCTAAGTAAAACGGTGGTGGGCAAACACATTTACCTGGTTGTATACATTTCTCATTAGCAAAACAATCTGTATCGCTCATACAACGTTTTTGGTTCAAACTGCATTGTCCGAAAATTGGATCTTGACTGTAACCAGATGGACATTTACAAGTAAAGGAACCAGGTGTATTAATACATTCAGCGCCAAAACCACAAGCAGGTTGTCCAGAAATGCATTCATTAATATCTTCACATGCGCCATCAGCAGTATGTGAATAGCCTGCCGGACAAGCACAGTAACTCACTCCATCAGATATCATTATACATTCAGCTCCTTTTTCGCATTTGTTATCTTTACTGCAGCCAGCGAGTACACAGTTTCCATCAACTACTTTATATGGTGGTTGGCACTGACAATTTATGTCAGTACATATTTCACAGAGATTGTATGGATTGCCTCCATATTCCGATGGACATTTACATTCATAACTGCCTGGTAAATTTTTGCAGATAGCATTCAAGCCGCAAGGAGTTCGCCCATGCTGTGTACACTCATTTATATCCTCACACAAACCAGTTTCTTTATTGCGTGCAAATCCTTGGGAACAGATACAAACATTTTCACCGTCGTGTGGAATACATTGTTCACCTTGTGGACATGGATTGATGTTACTGCATTCGTTTGGTTTTTTACCCCCTACACATCCATCAATATATGGATCCCCAGTAAAACTTCCTGGGCATTCACATTGAAATTGTCCTGGCAGATTTTTACAAACAGCTCCTAAAGCACAAGGATTTGCGTCACATTCATTAATATCCTGGCAACCACTAGGAGATTTTGGATCGCCAGTGAATCCACTTTTACAAAGACATTGAGCTATTTGTTCGTTTAGTAGGCATTCAGAGTTACTTCCACATTGTAATGTTTCGCATGGATCTGCAATAAAATAAAAACAATGTAAATTTTTTAAAACAGTACTAGCAATTGATTATTACAGAAAGAAATATAATTATCTGATGACATGATAATTTACTTACGACGGCATTCATTTCCAACGTTTGGTTCTGGACAAACACATTTTGCGTGGGCATCACATAAAGCATTTCCAGGACAGTCACTATCAGATTTGCAAGTAAGTATTTCTGAACATCTTACTCTAGGGTCTGGATCTGGAATCGTTCCTTCGGGGCATTTGCATGAAAAGGAACCTTCGTGGTTGTTACATTCGGCTCCAACTCCACATGTATTTTCTATTTGACATTCGTTTATATCCAAGCATTGTTTAAAAGCATCTCCTGTATAACCATCCGGACACTGACATGTAAAACTGCCCAATGTATTGCTACAACGAGCATTAGGACCGCAACGCCCAACTTGTCCTAAAGCAGTATCACATTCATCTATATCAATACATCCGGCGGCTATATCATTTGGATCAAACGTCCATCCTTCATCGCATACGCAATATGCGTCGGTACCATCAGGTTTGCAGTAAGAATGTTCACCACATTTTACATCTTCACATGGTGCTCTACATGGTACTTCTGGTGGTGATCCAATAAACCCATGTATGCATTCACAGCTAAAACTTCCTAGTGCATTAATACATATAGCATTTTCTCCACATTTTGAACTAACACTGCACTCGTCAATGTCGACACATATAGACCCTTTGGCGTCAAATCCTTGCTTACAAAAGCACTGGTCGTCAATACATTCTGCATTATTTGTGCAATCGAAATTTGATTTACATAACGTTTTTACATCAATCTGTAAACAAATATTAGTAAGTAACAATTGTAAAATACATAGTTTAATAAATAGTAGCGAAAGTTATGTACCTGTTCACAAGCTATCTGAGGATCCGGTTTGGCTCTATATCCTTGTGGGCAAATACAGTTATATCCCGGAGCAGCATTCTCGCAAATGGCATGCGATCCACAGGGCCGCTCGAGTGTTTCACACTCATCTATATCACGACAGCCGCCGGTAACACCAGCATCTCCCGTGTATTCGGGTTCACAGGTGCAAATGAAGCTGCCCACTGTATTGGTGCATACAGCATGCTCACCGCAAACTGGCTCGCTACTCTTACATTCATCCACGTCTGGTATAACAAACAACTCATATCTTATTATAATTGCTACTTTTTAAAATATATAAGCACATACGCACGTAGTAGATACTCCAACAGCCACTACGAAGAGGAAGATACTGGCACACATACAATTGAGAAAAGATGCTGAAGAAACGATGAAATATGAAAAATAAGAAGAAAAGAAAAGTCAAGGAAAAAGCGCACTCGGTAACGTATTTGCGCATAAATCCAAGAATATCAACACTTGAAGTAAACAAAAGACCGTAGAACTAGCCCCGAAGACAACCTTTGCTGTAAAATTCGTGTAATTTAAAAAATACAGTTAGGATAAATTAGTAAAAGCGTGAAGCTACCGCGCATCCATGTGCGGTAGTATTCAGCGAGAGTACATGCCATTGTGTTATTTTAAGTAATTAATCATGAAGCGTTAGATCACAGAAAGCAGTTTTAGTTAAAAGTGACCCACTCTAACATTGCAACGTCTAAAATGCTTACCAATACATTCGATGTCAGGGTTGCCTTGAAAACCTGGAGGGCAAATACATCGGTATGCTCCAGGAAGATTTTCGCAAAGAGCACTGCGGCCACACGTAGCGCGGGAACATTCGTCGTGGTCCCGGCAGCCGACACGGGGGTCGCCTTCGTAGCCGGGAGGACAGCTGCACTCGAAGCCACCGGCTAAATTGCGACACGTTGCGCCCGGTCCACACGCCTCACCGCTAGCACATTCATCGATGTCCGCACACTAAAAATATAATTATTTTAGTCCACTAGGATGTGATTTTAATATTAAAGTAAAATCAAATTCAACGACTTACTAACAATGTTAATTATGATACGAATGAATATTCTTTGAACTTTCTATATACTTACGCCATCAAAGGGATTTCCTGTATAGCCAGCTTGACACGCACACGTATAGTTCCCAGGATAGTTTTGACAGACGGCATTGGCTCCACAAGCGCCTGGTCTTCGGCACTCGTCAATATCTAAATTTATTAAACACATTTAAATAATGACTGGTTACTCGGGAATGAATTTCACTATCAATTGCAAAGAAGCGCAGTAGATCTAATTTTACAGTGACCTAACGAGTGAAGCGTTATTTATAAATCAATTATTTACTTATAGAAACGAAATGTCGTTACTATAAGTAAATAATTCGTTTGTTCGTTCGTGAATGTAATGACATACCCCTGCATTCCTCTTCGCCATCGCCCTCGAAGCCGCGGTTGCACTTGCAAATAAAATGGGCAGGAAGATTACAACACTCAGCGTTTTGAACACATCGTGCAGCTATCGCTGGATCTTCGCACTCATTTATATCTATAGGTTAAATAAAATAAAATATAATGACTACTTAGACATAAACATAATTAAACATAAAACAATATA
>DWIJ01000520.1:0-11059 GCA_018248315.1 Chioides albofasciatus
CTGTTAGGGGAAGTAATATTAGGAGGTATTGTTAAAGTTAATAGTAATTTGCCTCACGCTTTACAAACCATTTTTGGTTATGTCTTATCGGGCCCATTCACTTATGCGGTAAATAACAATAATAGTAATAATATTAATGCGCAGATTAATGTGTCTCAAACTTTTACTAGTAATGTAGAATTAGAACATCTAGTAGAAAAATTTTGGGAAACTGAGGATATTCCTTGTGACATTTCGGATCCAAGAGACTTGGAATGTGAAATATATTTTAAAACTAATCATCATAGAGATGAATCAGGGCGGTATGTAGTACGTTTACCATTTTTAACTAATAGGCCTGCGTTAGGCAATTCTCTCACATTAGCCAGAAAGAGGTTTTTTGCTATGGAGAAAAGACTTGCTTCAAATGAGGAATTTAAGGAAAAATATATTAATTTTATGCGGGATTATTTTAACTTGGGTCATATGTCTCTTGTAGGAACAAATGTAGATGAATATAATGCGGGATACATTATACCTCATCACGGGATTTTTAAATTACTATTTCGGATATACCAGCGACCTAAAATCATACACTATTGTTAAGACACAACATACAATCCAAATATTTCCATACATAAATTAGAGTAGTAGATAAGTTTAACAGATACAGTAAATAACTGTCATATTAAATGAAAGTATGAAACGAAATATTAGTTTACGCGAAATCAGCGAAACGTGAATCATTCGTTATCTTTTTTAATTGTCAAGTTTGGAATATTTTGAACATTTCACAAATTGCTTTAAATAAAAAGTGGAACCCTAGCCCTCTAACCGCCATTTGGCGTCCACGTGTCAAGTTTAAGCGCGAGATTCTATTAATTGCATGTTTTTGTACCGCCAAATTCGGTAACAGATGGGTCGAGACAAATGACACGAATATAACACTAAAGAGTTATGATGACGGGTTACGGAAGGTCAATTACTTTCTGCACGGTTATTTGTGTGAAACAATTCGTTTCAGTTAAGATCTTTAATTGTTAAATGAAGTATTTGAGGTATGACTGTAATAAAACGCTTTTAGAATACAGTTATGATCAAAATTTAATCAAAATATCTACCTAGGTATATCACATCAGTAAGTAAGTGTAGTTAAATTGTACAGGTATTGGCACTAACATCTATTAGTCTTGGAACCTAATGTTAGTTCTTGAGAAAATCAACATTAAAAGGTACGTAGGTGTAGTTAAATTATAGAGGTAGGTATAGGTACTAATTATATCAATTGTCAACCTAATCTTAGTTGTTGAGTAAATCAAAATTTACAGATAATAAATGAATTCATATTTTGTCGTTTTCAAACCGACCCGCCTTTTCTTGAACGATTATTTTATTGTATTGTAATATTTTACATTTTCAGTTCACTGAAAATAGAATCTCCAAAATAACTGCTAGAATATAGTTGCAATTAAACCAAAAACGGAAAAGCTCAAAAAACTGTCACAAGATTTTTAACAACGCCACCCGATACTCCAAATCCTGTTTGTCAAAACTAAAAAAGGAAAAAATCTTTCGAACATGCAACGGAACGGAATTGTGTCAAAAAACTGATTTATTGTTCTATTTAAGATAAACTATTTGAAAACGAAAACTTTCTAATGAATAAAAACTCCGAAGAACGTCGTGTTAACTGCTAATTAACCTAACTAATATGTCGTCTAACTTGGAATGTGGCCCGTCGAATACCAAAACATTCATCTTTTCTTTTTGCTTCTCCAAATAGTTCTCATTGAATTTATTAATAATGTCGTCTAAGATGTAAGGACATTAAAATTCATTGAGCTTTTTGATAATAATACAACATACTACGCCGCTTAAAACGTTTAATGATAACAAAACTATATTTATTAGTAGTCATATTATAAAAAGAGCATTTAAAAGTATTCAAACTTGAATATTCCAAAGAAAAGCGAGACGTCGATGTTACATAATGTCACGCTGCACTATTTTGGCAAAAATGTGACAAAGTACATAGAATAAATTCCAAACATCTTTAAAATTAAAGACCCAAGTTGACACGTTGTAACATAAAACCCATTGTGTATAAAATCACTTCCTTTGATCAGGGCGTGATAATTTGTGTAGCTCTGATAGAGTGCGTCCCGTTCGGTACCTCTAAGTAGCTCTTTTCACGGCAATTGTGTTTCGACAATATAGGGATTACACGGGGATTATAGACCCTTTCTATTGATATGAAGAGCGTCCGTACTGAGTGTAAACTTTTATTTGGGTTCCGAAAGGTGGAAATGTGAAGTAGCCTTTATTTGTGTTGACAATGACGTTAATCTACTTGGCGGCGTCTAGAGTGCGTGTACTGTGTAATGAAGTGGAACACGTAAATAATTTTGTTATAATAAAAATTATAAAATACTTGATTAAAAAATATTTGATTTATACCTCGCAAAATAATACTCATTTAGTTCATACATTACTATTTCGTATAGTACTTACTTAGCATGACTATTTGAATGACCTTAATTTACTTTAAAAAATATTTTTCTCCGCAGTTGGTAGATGCTCTAATCATTAACTTTCTTATTGTATTTATTGGATCCTATTAAATTGAACGCATTTTACTTTGGCGCACTCACGCTCAGTGATACCAATGTTACGAAATTAATTCAAAATAACTTTCGTTAAGAGCATGAAATATATCTTTGTAATGTAATTACGAGAAAAATATTTTTCGGTTACGTTAATTAGCAAAAGTTTAATTTAAGGTGAACTTACCGGACATCAGCACTTGACTCAGGTCTTGGTCTTTTTGCCTGTAACAAGCAGAAAAAATTATAATTCATCATAAATAAGCTATCGTTTACATATAAAATATAGTTATTTACGTTTTTGTAAATGTTAGAAGGTAAAAATTAACTACTGTTAACTTAGGATGTGCAATGAAATTAAAATAAGCAAGAGCAGATAAAGAGAAAAGCGTTATTTGATAAATACTAGAAACTGATGATTAAATATGCTGAAATTATTGCATGCTTCTTCAAAATTTTGTTAATATTTATTATTTATGTGAATCTTTGTGTATAAATGATTATTAACGTAACAATCAATCAAGTGTATAGTGTCTATCTAAAGTCTTTTAAGGAATATCGGTAACAATGCCAACTGAACTGGGAAGGATTTTATAAACTTCTGGTGTATTTCTAGGAACCGTATCGGTGTTCATTGTTGCTTGAATAATGGCGCCTACTTCCATTTTAATTTACAAATAACAGTTTGACAACAATTTTATCATCATTATCGAACTGTCCCAGTTTTGAGTATTCTTCCTTTTTGTTAACAAAGTTTCAGGTTAGATTAATTAAATAACCTATTTCCTATCTAAGATTGTTGATTAAAGACTGTTAGTGAGACTTAACGGGGGTTTAAATATCAATCTTATTTTCATAAATACCTATAGGTACAAAAGCAGCATTACTTCAGATTTATAAGAAGATAATTATTTTACCAAATAAGAATTTCAGCTTCCTCAATGTAATATTCTGTTCATCCGCGCTCAAAACATGTAACATCTAAGCCTGCCTACTTCCAAATTAATTCCCAAGTGAACGTGTAACGGTTAACAATCCTAACTTTTCTAACATACAAGAGATGCCAGATAAACCTTCAGTTATAAATAATAAAACTCCTAAACGTCTCCTCAGATCAAGATTACGGTAACAACATTAATAAAATCAAGCCGAATTTATTTAACAACCTTTAGAGGGCGCCACTGTGTCTCCATTTGATATACGGACGTAAATGAAACGTCGTGCGCGCGATAATGAATTTTATAATCGGAGTTTAGATCTCATATTCCTCCGAATGTTGTCATATCAATCACGAAACCAAAATGTTTGTGAGGTGATTCTGAGTCACTGAATGTTTTCACGTCCTACGTCGTTATGTGCTCTTGGTACTTTAGGGGTACAATGTTAACTCCGTTTTATTTGTAAGGTTTGGAATTAACAAAATGAACGTCTGAGTACGAGGCCGAGCAGTTAACTAATGTTTTCTTTAAAAAAAATCAACATTTTATTGGTAAACGTTAACATTATTATTAACATCATACACATATTACTTCTAATGATAAACAAAGCTTAGTGAAACGTAAGAAACGAACGAAACATCATTGCAAAAACCAACGCTCTAGGAGATTTTTCTATTATATTGTAGACACGTCTTGTTTTTGCTTTTAAATTTCTAATCATAACAACTTGTATTAATTTATTTAGTGCATATATAGGTATAATTTTAAGAAGGAAATCTGTTACTAAGACCACAGTGGTCAAATAGTGACACGAGAATTCACAGAGCTACGCCTAAAATCAATCTCCTCCATTTATGCTAGTACAGGACGCTTTATCTACTAGAGCTCCATAATTACGTAAAGTACTTTCGTTTGAAACTGAAATATTTGTAGGCAAACGAAATAGCTTTTAGTCTACTTCATGTAACAAATATTAAGATTATGAAATAAAACAATCCTGAAAGGTTAATATGATATTAAGATTTTTCCTACCCTATACGCTTTCGAGACAAGTCATTATGGATATTGACATTATTTCTTAACTAAATTACTAATTTGTCTGTGAACAGATTTAAAATGCATTTGAAAAAATAGAGACGAAGTTATCTGACCTATGGATTGCATTAAAATTGTAATTGAATATTCTTAATCTATCTATCAGGTAGAGAACCAAGTTTAGATAGGCTAATTTTAAATTTTACGTTGAAAAAACAGTGGCAGGCTTGTCCGCAAATAAAATAATTGAAGTCGATCAATCATCAATCATAGGTGTTACAACACGCCAGGAGAGGACAAGCACCTACCAGGACAACATACAGTCGAGGTGTCGCGCAGGAACGCCGTATATCACCGCGCATGCCTCGAGGTGTGAGGCCGGCCGATCTGGCGATACGGCTAATTTATACGTTTTACGCGGCGACAGCGCGCAGCGGTCGTTTGTTAAAGCTGTTCTATATACTCTGTGCTTTAATGTCTATGGGCTATGTTTATATCTGCTTGTGGTCATACGCATACGTCATTAAAAGTAAAAGAGATTGGGTAGTAAGGAGATTCATAGTATTTACATTTTTTATTAATTTGCGTACGTACTTAATAGGTACCGACGATTTCCCTATATTTTAAATATTCATGCTATCTTAAATGATGGAATAGATGCAAAGTAATAGGTAAAATGTTTATTTTATGCCAAATTCACAATGTTGACTTTTCATCTCGACGAATATCTAAGTTCGGACGGATAACTCTGCAGGGAGATGTAGCTGTCTATCTCCTGGATTTAATCCGTTATTCACCTCCTACGCCACCCATAAGATGATATGAATTGGTGATATTACCGACCAGACAGCTTAGACTGTACGTTATAAGTACAACCACCAAGAAAAGACGCAATTCCACTAATCTTTACGTTCCTGATAATGAGCACCCAATCAATTTTATTATGCGTAAATTTTAAAACCAGTAACAAGACAACATCAAAGTTTATATTTTATGGAGCTGCCTGTGCTCTAAACAACGATCTGTACAAAACTGTTATTTATTTAAACGTAATTCGTTTATTGTTTTATCTCACTTTATATTTACGATCGGGGACTCCTACCTCGTCTCGAGCCATCGCTCCCGACTCTCCTCCAAATAAATTTTCAAATTTATCGACCGCCATATTTATTTGATAATTCGAAAGATAGGTAGGTACATTTTCCAGTGATATTAATTCGACGCGTATATTTTTCGAGTCATCGCGTGAAATGTCGATTTTAATAGTGATTTATTAAAACGACAATACCCAGGACCATTTTTTATTGTTTTAGCCCTTCGTAATTTGTTCTGAGCTGAGTTTTATTGTTTACGAAGAAACAAGTTTTATAAAATAATGGAATGATAAATTAATGTTAACGTGGGAATATTTCGCGGGAATTTCATATCCTAAAAACCAACGCATATTTTATTTGTCATTTCGAGCGAGATACGTCTTTTTGTCTCGAACTTTTCATATAGTGTACCAGGGCGAAATGAACGCGAGGAGGTTATTATGCTGTAATATCTCTTCGTTTACATATATCTATGCCTTTCGCACTTTGGCAATTTGTATATGCTATCGCGTGTTTGCTTGCACACCAATAACGAGACATCTCTTATCAATGTGCTACTTTCGAAGATACTCAAGTAATACGTGAAATAATTTGTAAGTAAAAACAGTTTTTGTGTAATACGTATCTACGTTCAATTTTATTTGATAGCTTGATAGGAGTTAAGATGAATTGGAATGGTGAAGAACAGCTTACAAATTTAAAGGTACTATCAAGAGAGACATCTCGCCCGATAAATCGCACCGTGTTCGGATCAAGTTGAACAAATTTGTTTTTATTGGTGTTATCTCTGGGTGGTTCTGTGTATCGATGCTTTGCCTTTTTGTTTTTAAGTTTTTATTGTCGCACCGATCATTGGGAATGGTTAATCGATTACATCGATGTCGTTCAAGAATGGGGTTCCGTACGACACAGACGAGGTAGTATGAGTATGCATTTGTAAATGTAAACCTGAAGACGGTACAGGTTTACAAATGCATAAATTATATAATATACGGAGTACAGTACGAAAATAGTTACACAAATTAATATATTTTGTTAGCTTTTAAAAGTGTTTTGTACCTTACATAATCTATGCGAAAACTTGTTTTTGTTTTTTCCAATACCTAACAATTAATATTATAGGAATAAAGTAAGGTAGCTATTATAGGTAAATGCGAAATATTTTGTCAAATTTTAGAGTAAGTTTCACTCAATAACAAATTGAAGTTCTCTTTTGGTGAGATAATTATTTATACAGATGCAGTATATTACAACAACTTGCACAGTTTTCTCTATATTTTCGGGTCATCGTCAAAATATTACTATCCCACTGAGGCACGGGTCTTTTCTCAAAGAGGGAACGACTTAGTTCTCCGCGCTAGGAAATTGCCGATTGGGTTGGTAAACACACCTGAAAGGCCTTTTTTAACATAAAGGGGTAACAGACGGGCATGCAGTCCACCTGATGGTAAGTGGCTACTGCCGCCTATGACCATCTGTAGTTAACCTCAAATAAAATCAGATTCCTACCTAGGTAGGCCACAGTTGCATCGTTATACTCCGTTGCCCTTAGGACATGGAACAGGAAAAGTATGTGTCGCTTACAAAACTTCTCATGATACCATTGAGTATAGGTAACAGAAAAACGTCCAGAGACAACTTGACTTCTGTCTCATTTTCTCAAAGATATGTAACGTCATTCAACCCGAAAAACAGTGATTTTGACCAAGCTTGCATCTTAAAAACGCAGCAGTGGAAGTAGATTGGACTGCACCCACACTTAAGCCTAAGCTAACATGACAACCGAGATACATTCCAAAACTAAGCTCATCAGCCTGAAAGCCGACTCCACTGGCCCATGATCGCCTGGTATCGTGTAGCTAACGACACACTGTCCCGTAGGTAGGCGACGGTGTTACGACTTTTTAATGGCCCCTAAAGATAAACGCATGAATGGGAAATGTGAGACTCAAGTCGAAAGCATAAACATTTTGTCCACACTTGTTTGTCCGTAGGGTTACCATGTTTTATATGTTATACCGTTGTTTATCTGATTAAGTGGCTGCATACACTTTTCAAGGACGTCTATATGAATTCCAATTAGGAATGTATTCTGCTTCCTATATTAATTTAAATTACCTGCGATATTTATGCCTCGTGTGTAAGTTCTATTTAATGGTTTGAACTGTTGAAGAATATGCAAAGAGAGATACTGTTACGAGATTTTCCAGCTTAATCCTCAAACTCTTTTTATATACTTAGTAGAAATGATCATCATGCTTAGCCACCACCAATTAACTATCTACAACAGTTCAAGAGGCCATTGCAACCAATCACATAAAAGAAATAACGAAAGACTGATATTAGCCCCAAAATCATTTTTTATAATTGCGTAGTCAGCTACTTAAGGAATGAGTCTACCCCATACATCAGACCTTAGAAAGTCCACCTTGTCCTTGTTCCTTGTTAAATCCCAGGCACGCACCTCTTAATTAAGGCTTTTCTAAGTTATGTGCGTATTAGAAATTAATTGTCACTTGTTTTAACGGCGAAAGAAAACATCGCGAGGAAACCTACATAACGCATAGATTTATAAAAAAATCTCAAAGGTATATGAAGTCCACCAATACGCACTTGGCCAGCGCGGTGGACAATGACCTAATCCTTCTCATTCTGAGAGGAGACCCGTGCCCAGCAGTAGGACTTGTTGTTGTAGTAATGTGTTGTTGATGATGATGATGAACATGATAACTGTTTGGTAAATGTTTCCAAAAATAAAACGTATGGTAGCCCTACACATGTCCCATATAATAAATTGATGCTACTTACACTAACACAGGTACCGAGATAAAGACTAAGCAGAATTAATTACAGGCTGTGTGGTCGTCACAATACTTATAATATTAACAATAAACATTCGCTCAATTAGCATAGCTAAGCATAGCATGCGAAGTGCATATGCAAGATTGCATGCAAGCACGTGCAAAGTAAATTGGTTAGTTTTGGTGCTGCTATTTTCTCGCTTAATTATAAATGTTGTTAAATAAGAATTGCCACTCACAAAAGGTCGTTCAATTAAAAGAGATAGGTGGATGCTCATATTTAAGTATTTCATCAGGATTCTAAATGAACTTAAGTGAAAGTTTACGTAGTTATTTAGTGCAAATAAATAAGTCTACCTTCCTTATTTTAGTTGATTGATAGCAAACCTTATTCAGTGAACCTTTTTATAATACCAAAATAGCAAACGACTATGCAGTCCACCTGATGGTAAGTGGCTACAGCCGCTCATGGGCATCGGTAATCAACTCCTGATTAAATAAGAGTCCTACCTGACGTTGGCCACAGATGCGTTACTATCCCTGAGGACTAAGATCAAACCTTTACGATACAGCATACTCTACAACACTGCAGTGTTTGTCATTGTTGTTATTAGAGAGAAATAGGTGAAGGTAGTTCCAGAGTCCAACCACAAATGGTTCTGCCATCTTCAAATTGGATTAATGCGGACTAAAAATAACTTAATGCTGTATAACCACGTTGCATGCTTTTAAACAATTAATAATGTTGTATTTCTGTTGTTAAAGACATTTATTCGTAATAGGTACTACTTAAACCACTTGTTTAGGAGGTACTTTAAATTAAGATTAATGATGCATTTAGGTATATAAAAAACGACGTGATTTTGGTATATTCTTCATTATTTTATTTAGACTTTAACTAGACTACAAATTTCAAGCGTGCTTATACTTAGTGATTATCTATGGCCAATTTCTGGATTGATAAAACAACAAAAAATAGGTATGCCCTCTTAATAGCTGAACCAATCGAAGTTGAAGTAACTCTTTGTACATTCTTGGTCCAACATTTCAAGGGTTAGATAACAGATACATTAACCTCCAATCCAGTAATCGGCCTTTCTACGTGAGAATAGTGTGCAGTTCTACTAGTGCGTCGTGAAGGATAGTGGTTGGGACTTATTTCAGAAGTAGCTCTGACCTTGGGTTCAGCGTGGTCCAGACTGCAGCGCGGAGACGCGCCGCCGAGGTAGCTACACGGCATCAGTGTCACCATTCTGTTCGGTTCATTCCGTACACTAAACGTTAATATCACTGACAGTCCTCTGCGATAGTCTCTCCGCCATATTGTCTAACGCTTCGCTTTTAAACGCCACGAATTAGGGTAGCCACGCGACCGGATTTTGACGTCCATTTTAGATCTATGAAAGAAGTTGGTTTTTTTTTTATTTAAACTTTTTTTATCTTAATATTACTTTTGTTTCGTATTTATTCTTATGTTTGTTTGATATCATGTCAAAATTTTTCGTGAAGTTTAACAAAAAAAATCGGTGCATTCATTTTTTAACGCCAAAAATACATTATCAGCAATCATCGCGCTATGTTGGTGGCTAGTTATCGAAAGGCCGTTAGTCATCGCCCAACGTCAAAAAAAAGCAAAATAAGAACAAAAGAAAAAAATCACGAGCACGCCCGGACCACCCACACGGTTCCGTCAAATTCGAAAATGTCGAAGCAGGAACGTGTTCATCAACTTGTCAAATCGAGTTTGACGCGATCGAGAATGAGAGTTTTTATATCGATTTTTTTATTAATAGCCAGCTTCCGTTGCATAAGGAGACGAAATCAACGGGCCCGATAAGGCCCTTAACCACAAATTATAAAAACTAACCCAAGTATTTGAGTGTGACACTCGTGTGACCAATGAAGGTTTTTGTGCCAAATTTAGACGACCTTTTTAACCACATAATCTAGTAACCAGTTTATCTGCATAATTTAATGTATGAGAACTGTATGAATCAGGTGGGAATGGGTCTTTTTTATTATTAAGAAGCCGATATGTCTGATCTAATTAACCAGCTACTCGGTTTTGAACAAAAAAATCTAAAGTAAAAAGCGTCTAATGTATGTACGTTTCTTTTGTACAGAATCGAAAGTGGCCGTTGTTTACTATATTTGAATATTGATACTTTGATAAGTTTAAGGCTCTCTACACACAGTGTAGCGAAAACGTAGCAGGTTTTTCTTAATAACCATAATAATAAACAACTTTAGTTTCAACAAGGAAGGTAGGTAGGTAACCTACGAAGGTTTTTCATTGGTTATTTGTCTTTTAAGTACCGCTTTAGAACTTAATTTAATATTGCATCATTATAAGATTTTTGTTTCATGATAATAAAAAAAATATTTGTGTAATAAGTGCGTTGCAAGCCTTACTAATGCAATTATAATAGGTGTCCGGAGTCTGTCCCCCGTATCATTGTTTGTGTACTTTTATCTATGATATAATATTTTGTAGAACACAGGTTATGCTAAGACTCAGATTAGCTAAATACGCATTGCTATATACATATGTAGGTGTCTTATACACCTTAGGACTAAGTTATTTTTCTCGCTTTAGAGCAGCAGGCGGT
>DWIJ01000521.1:0-11055 GCA_018248315.1 Chioides albofasciatus
CCTCGAAACGTTCCAATTCATAGAATATTTTCGCGCCAAGACAAACTATAGGTAGTGAATGGATTTGTTTCCAACCGAAAAATATTAAGAATTCATTGCGTAACAAAAAACCAGTCTTACACGCGGGCGAAGAGAATTTGATCGTTAAAACATTCAGCGACAACGACGACGCTTCCATACATAATCATAAACAATATTCGCGATATCATTCACATCATTTTCGGAAACCGGCTCGCAGACATCCAACTCGTCAAACATTCGTGAGATGTGACGTCACTCAACGCTTTGTCACGTTGTGAGTACAAGTGCTACGAGGACGAAACAAAAACAACACGATATTATTTGCGAACTTCATCGGACTCAATTCTGAAGGCTGAAAAAGAATCAAAACGAGCATAACAGCGCATAAATTAGAATAACATCGAACATTTATTTAATCTATAAAATGAAACCCATGTAGCTAATGGTCCGTGAAGAACGTGTTCAGGCATGTGATTGTCGTGGTTTGTTTTTAACTGACAATATATGGACACTTGATATGGAAACTTCAGGAACGAAGCCAAGATAATTATGTTCTAGAATAAGAATCTTCGGTAAGAGGGAACGATTAACTCTATTTCCTTCAAATGGAAGCAGTAATTACAAACTAAAACCTAAATAAAAACTTTGTAAAGAAATCTACCTACATAAAACCTTATATCCTTAATGCCTAAAGTTTCAGGTAAATAAATCGTTATCTTGTTATTGTGGACAGTCACTGTCCTAATGGATATCTGAGATTCAGACGTATAAGGCTACGGCTAATTTGTTTAATAAATAAACAACATCGAGTACAATAGACGTATGTATAATTGAGATGACGTAAATGTACATATTTATAAAGACAAACAAGTGTACTAGTGACATATTAACGTCATAGTTTTTGCAGTCTTTGCTTTTGTATTGAAGGTGGTAGAACCCTCTGTGGTTCGACTCAGGCGGTACCACCGCCACACCTATTTCTGCCTTATAACAGAAGTGTTAAGCGCTAGTGTGTCCTGATTTGAAGGGTGTGGCAAGGGAGACAAACTTTTTTGAGGCATTCCAGCTTAATCCGTAGGGGTAGCGGCGCATCTGTAGTCGACCTCAGGTAGGAATCTAATCTATGGTTGATTACAGATGTCCATGGGCGGCAGTAGTCACTTACCATCAGGTGGACTGCATGCTCGTCTACAACTTCCATATTATAAAAAAGCCATCTGCGTTACATTCGGATTACAAGAACACTGATGAAAGGGAATATCAAAGGTTGTAGAACTAGTACTGGTCGAACAGGATGATACCACCGCCATACGTATTTTTGGCAGAAAACAATTCTTCCATTTCGATGGGGTTGAGAATTAAGATTCTTATGAAGCGATCAGGATGAGGTTGAGGACTAAGCTGGAATGCCTCGGAAAAGCATGTCTCCCTTACCACACCCTTCAGACCAGAATAGAGCAGTGCTTAACAATAAGACCGAGCAAAAAGTTGTGTAAGATGAAAAACAAGCAACCTTAATACCACACAAGACAGGCTTAATACAAAAAAAATCAAATTGATTTCAAAAAAATAAAATAAATGAAATGCATTGTTTGTCCTTTCCTCGGGAGTCGGTCGTTCCGGGCTGAGGAGAAGGCGAGCCGCGCCGGCGCCGAGCCGTCCGTGACTCAGAATTAGGCGAACCATTACCATACCTGCGATCACTATCTACTAGGCGTGCTCCGATATACCATATCGAAATGTAAAGCCGTTTTCGTTGATATATCACAACATATCGATATCTTCGATACATAAGAAATAGGCCAACGCTACAACAAAGCCAACGAATCGATTAACTTACGAAACCAAATGAAACAATGCAAAATTATTTTATAACTTATATCCGTTTTTGTTTGACTGTCAAAACTTACTATAATAAGAAACGAAGCTAATAAAACTAAATAATACATGTATTTGACGAGTGCGTTTACCAACAGTCTTCAACTGTAACTATCAAGTCAATATCCGTAACAATCCATATCAGACTATCGATATAAACAGTTTTTCATATCGCTATGAAACATATCGATATCGTAACCGTTTTGAAATTAAACTGATAACGAACATATCCACATTCAACATTATACAGATCCCGACCGTACCTAATTAAGGCGTTCACATTTAGGGTGCGAAATGAACGGAAAACCTCACGTGTTATAACAACCGAACCGATGCATTTAATAAAGTCGTGCATTAGGTAGCTCGTTACGCTCCGATGTTTACTCAGAAACGTTATCAATCCCTACCATAAGTAATTCGTGTTTATTAAAATTCACATTGAAATTTTAATTGATTACACGCGGAGTTACGTGAATACTTTTTATTGTTGCAACGCGCTCTTTTATTTTATTTACCTCTTCTATATGATTCTTGACGAACGCTGTGATCTTTTTATTGTTATTTATTAGAAGTTATACATTCTAATCAAACATAACATTTTTTAGAACGTATGTAATATTTCTATGACGAATCTTTTCCATGAAGAAATATTTAATTATGTTCTCGGTAGCAGCACTCGCCGATGACAAGATAGCAGGCCGCGGCTTCCTTATCCGTTACGCGATATAATTAGCCTAGGAGCGATGTCTAATTTAAATAAAGTACAAGCTGATAAGTCCCGACATGCAGGTATGCCAAGACGAAATAACTGACATCCTTGGGAAAGATCTAATCGCTCATTACCGGAGTGATTCATATTAAATCAAAAGCAATTTCACCATGGTTCCCTGTGTATAATGAAGAACTAATGATCTATTCAATGGGAAATATAGACTCGATTAAAGATGTATCTAAATGCGAACCGGTATACGCGGCGATACCGCCATTAATATCTGTTGTAGCATTTACGTTGGAATTTTCTAGAAATTCTCCCGGGTTCCCGCGAAGTTCAGATCGTGACTTCGCGTCGCGTTCGGCGCAATTTGCTTAGCCATACAGTGCCGGTGCGCGCGGCTCTAATCATGTGTAAAATATTGCAGTACCTCGTCACACCAACACGAAATAAAGACGGCACGTCAAAAGTCACAGAGCTGTTCGAGATTAATTGACAACGATAGTCAATGCACGATTGGAGACCTTATTCGTCTTGGAAGATCGTCGAAATCCGTTTATTGGCTTACAAATAGGGATATTGGAATTAATGGGCTAATTGGCGCAAAAAGGGCACTTCGCAATATAAATAATCGACGGCCATAAACAACAATCGACACAAAAAGGTCGGTTAAATAATCGTCAACACAATTCCCACAAACGCGTGGAGAATCGGGAGATCAAGTTGAACGCGTGACCTCGAGTCGGCGAGTAACAAGACGGGTGTTAGTACAAGAGACGCCAGCGGAGGGCCGAGGGCCCATTAGAACAATAGTAGCGCGCAGAAGCGTGCGATCATAAAGTTACACCTACAATCAACGTGAAGCCATACGAATGCCTGACCTGCCCCAACATAGCGTGCCGGGATTATTCAAACCTCGGATTGTGGGCTTTCACACGTTACCTGTCTTTTTTTCTTGTTCTAAAATCAACTATATAACCTGTTACAATGAATATACATTATAGCTTCAGTCCTAAGTACTTAGTACTCTTGTATAAACGTAAACTTTCACATAATCACTCTATCGATTACATTCCTAAATTGGTCATACAAAAAAAAAAATTTTCCTCATTACTTTTAAATTCTCAGTAAATTACTCTTGGACAATCTTATTTTAAATTCGAATTTAAAAAACATATCTCAACGCATGTTGAGTTTATGCAAATTGTTATTTAGGGCCAATAAAGGCCTTTGTAGTTATGGTGCTTTGTTCATGGTGTGGAAAGGGAAGGACGTAAGGTGTTCCCACGCAGAGGCGGCAGTACTCGCGCGGATACCACGGTTCCGATCGTCGCTTGCACTAATTGAATAGATGTTGTTACCACCAAGGTCAGTACGCGGCAATATGGTCACCATTTTGATGAACTCAATGTGTAACGGTTTGATCCATTGTTCATTGAAGACGCAACGGTGTATGACGATGAAGCCATATAGGTTACAAAGTGTATAACCTAAAGATTTTACTCGTAGAAATAATACAAATAACACTTTAATATTGTGTATGTCTCTTAGATTCAGGCTTAGATTAAAATAGATCCAGAGACAAAAACAAACTTCCACAAAATTCAAAACGTGTAGATGCGATCGCTACACAAACGGCACAGACTATCATGAAATATTGATAGGAACCATGCGGATTAAGCCAACGTTTCGGTAGAAAATCCGCTAAAATCGGCTCAACTTTTAATTCACGCTTCAAACTCTAACAATCCTCTTTTTGCAACAAGTTAATTAACGTTACCCGATAGTCCCGGTTACGATTCGTTATCACTCTTAATCCAAACAGAATTACCATCAAAGCTATACATACTCTAGTTTCTCGAACGCAATTTACGTCCAGTCCATTACATATCAAACAGCTATTACAGACAAACAGATTCAGTCCCTAATGATAAGTGACAAGGCAGAAGCAAGCGATCGCGGCGTTGCGTGGGCGGCAATCATCCGATGCTATCTACACGGTTGCCCTTAGCTGAGCTGAACGTATTTGCTTCTATTCGATTGCTCAGTGGCACTCTTGTTTATCTCATCTCATCAACAAGCCATTACTGTCCCACTGCTGGGTACGGGTCTCCTCTCAGAGTGAGAAGGACTAGGCTATAGTCCACCGCGCTGGCCAAGTACGTATTGTTAGACTTCACATACCTTTGAGTTTTTTTATAAATCTCTCAACATCTACACATCAGGTGTTTTTAACAAATTAAATACTTCAATCAATGGCATTAACACGTAAAGAAAATTCTTAAGACCTACTGACACAGTAACATCTTCAACAAGTAACTTCATGTAAGCGTTAAAAGATTTTGCAATAACCTGCTTTATGATTCCAACAAAAATGCATAATGAATCGTTAAAATAAAGATTGAATCGACCAATCACAAAATAAAGCTTATAATATATGAGGTTTAACAAGAATTACGTAGCAATTTGACATGATTACTGAGGTAATCAGATAGCCAGTTAGGTTCTATTGCTATAAATACATGATACTGTTCGTACTGTAATAAACTCCTTCAGAGATTAGAGGATAACGACAATAAAACAGTAATTACGCTCAAAGAAATAAGTGTTATTCCAACTAGTCAAGGTAACTGCTACACTAATATCATGTGTTGTACACAAAAATCTTAACATATAAATCTGACGTTTCCTCGTTAGTTAGAATGGAGTACATCGAATAATATAAACTTCAAGAGTGCTGTATAAAATAAGAGATCCTCGTGTAAATAAACAGTGGTCAATTACGGTGGTAGCGCGCGGCTTTGTGGCGCGTTCAGAAACAATCGAAGCGGTGCGATGGGCGAGATACCGGCCCGTAATAACTCTAATGGTGAGATAAGACCGCCACTGCACGGGTACACCGTGTACCAACCGCACAAATGTATACAACACCGTGCGTACACTATAATCAGATGTGGTATCCTACGTGCTCCGGTGAATTGCCTTACGCGGCTACATTAAATGTTTGTGTAAGGTGTACTTTTCGATTTACTTTAACTCGATCGTTTCACTCAGCACCGCTCATTTTAAAACTATTTTCCTTAAATAGCTCCGCACTTTAGCGTCTTGTTGCAATTGTAACGTGAAAGATGGTAAACCATCACAGTTAATTTGGAGCGCTTTGTTTAAAAAATACAATACGCATTTAGAAATGCCTTGACCCAGTTAGCTAAGATTCTTAGATTGTTTATGCTTAAAGACTTATCGTTTCGTCTAATTTAACGTACTTTCGTTGCCCTATTTAAACTTAGGATTTCGTACGTTAAGAATTTTACATTTTACGATTCGGATGATGATTTTCTAACGTTTTATTATATAGTGTTGTAAATTTGACAGGCGTCGACATCTCCGATGGCTTCCTACCTCCGGGAGGTATCACCGAGCGCGGCAGGCAGCGGGACCAGTTTACGCCGACAACCATGTAAACGATTTATTCCCGAGGCTCGTTTTGCATTACCCGATCGGGAGTTAGGGCTGGATCGAGGCTACTATAGATGTTGTCGCAGTATGCGTAACCAAGACGAGATCTTCTAGAATCTAGTCGCTATTGACGGCATAAACAACGAAAGATGTCCTCAAATCAGTAAATGATACAAATTTGGCTTTTGTTTTTTTTTTTAATTTTATACAAGGGTCCACAAAACTTTAAGGGACAAATTTGCGTGTACATATTGTTATATTCTTTAAAGTTTAAACGACCCGTCAAGGCGTTCAGTTATTGGAAAAGAATTGAATGAAAAACGAGTCTTTGCATTTTTTCCTTTTTGACACGTAAAATTTGTAAACGAAAAAAGAACCTAACAGTTATCATAAATTTATGAGAAAAACTACCGATCAACAAACAATTACAAGCCCAGACTTCCTCATAATTTCATAACCAGAGCGGCAGATTTCGTTAAGTGAGCACAAAGGGTTAATAATATTCTTGGTAAAAGAGCCGCGCAGATTTACGCTACAACACACGTACACATATAATAAGCATTATGGTAGTCAGCCCTACAAAGGCGTGCAGTTGTCGCAGGGCTTTATTAAACGACGCAAAAGCTAAGATGGCCGTTGGACCGGCTTATCCCGATTCCCAGTGCGCCCTTCACGACGTGCCGTTAATACGCAATAATCCGTGTTCCGATATTTTAAACATTTTGATTATATGCTAAATCTTCGATCAATCTAGGCTTTCTTAGATAATTTTGGTCAGATAATTAGATTTCTAAATGTATACACAAAACGTACATTTAAAATTCGAATAGTAAGCCCAGTATTTAATGTTTCACCAGAAACGTTAATGAAATTTGCTATTTTCAATATTTTATTAATAACGGTTAAACTCGTCGATAGCTATCAAACAAAATAAAATGGTTTGGCAAACAAAATAGACAGTTGCCTTTGCTTTTTATATACGCCAGTAATTAATAATCCATCAATCCATTTTTCCTACCAAAGATCGAAAGGACAATGTCTATTATGCAGGAATTGTTAACTATCGATCTATAGTAGGCAAAACATTGTATAGATTGTTAATTAATAGCGGCAATATAGAATACAAATGATCAGTACAAAACTTTGAAAAAGTCCAACTGCAATTTAAAATGTGCGTAAATTTAAATAGCAAGCCAATAATTAATTACAAAGGGTATTTAAGAACAAAAAAAGGGAATAACAAAAAAACCAGAACCTGCAAACTTGTGAGACACTACTAAATACAGAAGAGTATAACCCTTATAAATATTTAATTGGCACATGAAGAGGCTGATTGAGCACGTTTATTATTAATACAACAAGCCCGTATGAGGGTCGGCGAATTATTTATAAAGAGGCCGATTGAATATGAGCTTGCAGCAATGGTGCATAAAATCGATGTGACCAAGTCGGGCGAGTGCGCAACGTGTCGAATGCACTCACTCATATACAATCCAACTGCATTCCCTCACAACTTTTACCTGTCTCGCTGTATGCATTACACCTACGTACGCATTTATAGCGCTTCTATCGCAATTTACATTATAATAATAACTATTGCCGTTCATCCGAGCAGACCGCGTTTCATAGATACGGACGGCTAAAGAGGCTCATGCTGGTTATTTTAATAGAATCATTACTGGACAGATGGATATCTGTCTATGGACAAGTGGGAATGCGTACCGTCCGTCCGTATTCGCAAGACAAGAGTCTATAATCGTCTATGTTCACAGACAAGAGTCCAACCGGTTTAAATAGCGTCTCGGGGCGAGGCAAATCAATGCCTCGTATAAATGATCCAGTTTGCAGGGTAAACGATTATATTTAAGTTCGATATGAAAGCATTGATTAAGAATCCACCGGTGTTGCGCATGCGGTTGCGTACTTTTTGCGGATGTCACTTAAAGCCGGCAGTGGACGCGACAAAGGTGTTCAACCGGTTTAAGTTACCATCGCCTCCCGCCGTCATAAGCGCGTCTGCAAATTCAACACTCGTCAAATACCGCAAAATGCAATACGACCGCTACGTCGTGAAGGCATTAATGTAGGCATGCACCTCTCGGCTAAATGTCGCGAACCGCCAGCCGTCTGCCAAATAACCGCTTAACTTATATCGCTGGATTTCCAATTGATGGATATTATTGCGCACAACTTGCCAGATTTAACTGACTGCCTGATATTGATTTATAGGTGACGTAACAGAATTTAGGACTTACACGCCTTCAAGTAGTTAGTAAATCCTATTTGGTCTCATTATATTGTTACGCTTTTGTACGCATCGATTCTTTACTTGAAAACTTCGATCAAATATGTATATATTTGATCGAAGCTTGAAAAACTAAACGTAAGATGACGAGGCATGATGTATCGTTAGCGGTTCTAATTATCCGAGATGATAATAATTTATAATTGACAATTAACAGACCACAAACTGAGAAGATAAATTATAACGATCTAGAACAGGGCCTAAATTTAATCATTTATCCTTGCTTTGAACATTGTACGTATCTGGTCGAGCATAAAACATAGATAATAGATATGCATTAGGTACTGTTTACATATGCCAATGAGTCATCGACGACATTAGATAAAACGTAGACAACTTGCATAATCGGTCATTAAGGCAGATAGCAATCAAGCCACTGACAATAGCGTGTAAAAAATTAATAAAAACTGCTATAGTATAATGAACACTGTAATTTAGCAGATATATCAAACTGTACGTGATTCAACGTGATATTCAAATCACTATTGAAACTCGGTCTCTCGATCATGGGTTCGAGGTTCAAATCCCAGGTATATACTTTCAAATTTTCAACGTTTATGTACGTACTAAAAATGATTGGGTTTATGGATAAGGGAAAACACCGTGTGGAAACCTTTAAAAAACTTCTCTAGTGCGTGTATTAATGTACAGATACGCAATTGCCCAGCGCAGTGGACTATAGCCTAAACATCTTTCGCTCCGAGAGGAGACCCGTGCCCAACAGTGGGACAGTACCGAATGAGTTACGATTATTGCGCGAACAGTAGTATAGTAAATCGTTCTAGTCATTGCAACCTGTACTATTATTTAGAATGGACGTGTAGAATAAGTTTCAATGGCAGGAATTGCCATTTAAGATCACGTAGATATTACTTTCATTAACATTTAAAACTATTGAAACTATTCAATGGAACATAAATCTTGTAACTAAATAAGCAATTCCTATACAATATTCTCATATATCGTTTGGTTACATTTACGTGCCAAAAATAAAATAATGGCATGGAATCAAGTACCATAAGAAAGTTATAGAAAACTCAATAATATTTCATACATGTCCCTGAAATCAGCAGGGATGTTAGGAATTAAAAAATTATAACAGTGACTGAAGCATTTCACAATAACGAGGAAGATATGTAAATTAAAGTGGGTAAGTACCGTAATCTCGTTAAAGCTATTAGGTGGCTGAGATAAGACCGGTAGGGCTTACTGACATCAATCAGGATCGAGTCGTAGGTCCGACATCATCGTGCCTCTATTTTCTTCAATAATGATCTCGTTACGCGGCAAAAACTTACGCAGGCGGGGTGATATTATAGCGAATGTCTTGTGCAAAAAATGCAATTAATTGCTCATTAGTTGCGTTCATAGAAACTGTGGTCTTATTATCAAACGACATCATTATATCCCGAGCACTCGAGACTACAGATCTTGTAATAACATTTTTAGAGTTAAATAAAATACGATAAAAACAAATCGACAAATACCTGCCAATTTATTATTCCGTCCAAATCGCTATCTATTGTTGAAAACACCAAAAAAGTATCCGACGTGATCGTTACAAGATTTTATTGATACAAACTGATTTTAAAATAGCAACACTCGAACTACCAACCGGACATAAAATGAGATAAATTTTTAGATAAAAAACAAACCGGTTAAATATCGAAGATGTTTAAGCATCACCGTGTGTCTTGAATGTAAAGAGACAAGTTTTTGACGCATACCAAGTTTTAACGAATATTCATAATTAACACTTAAAAGGTGTGTTTGAAGTCATTAGTAAGATACAAACTATTTGATTAATGTTCGTAAAACCTCATTCCGATTTCTTACTTAACGATTGATCATATGATAGATATGTAGGTAAATTAGGGTAAGTGTATTAATCACACAATACTTAGCAGGTGTGCTAAGTTAGTAAATAGAGTCAATGAACCACATCGTTTTAAGTTTCCAATAACAACAACAATGTTATATGTTGCTATTGTTTGCTACAATTAAATGTGCAACTTGTTATATTTGGTAAATAATTTGTAGTATTTTATTTGTGCGTCACAACATGACTAGATGCACTGAAGCTGCTGTTAATATAATGTAAACAGAGATGATTTACATTAACCAGTATCTGATGCTGAATAAACTATTTTAATTAAACCAGAAAATATTAACAGCCCCATATTCATATCATTATAAAAGCCGTGTGACTCATAATTTCCATTAATACAGATAATTCCCATAAATAATATAAAATAATCTTTCAAAGTCAACGAATTACAATTAATCCCCATAGACACCGAATCAAATTCACGCAGCAGTCTAGGGATAATTAATAAAAGATAGCATTTAAAGCAGATATGAGCGAAATAGGATTCCATGAATAACACGCGACGCGGTCACGCTCGTCCGATCACAATTTCACGGTCAAACGAAGCAAGTTCGATCGGTCTATTACGTGGCGATTTATTGCTAGACACTTAACAAATAAGTTCAACGGACACGAGTCGGATAAAGATATTGTATAAATTCATATAACGTTCAAAACGTTTTAGATACCCGACGCGAATCACAAAACATGTTATTCATATCGCGAATTAAGCTGCTCGCACACCGTTCACGACGGATCACCTGCGTTGTTAACAATTAAATAATTTACTCGATCGATTAATGATTTATAGAC
>DWIJ01000522.1:0-11055 GCA_018248315.1 Chioides albofasciatus
TAATCCTTCTCATTCTGAGAGGAGACCCGTGCCCAGCAGTGGGACATTAATGGGTTGTTGATGATGATGAAGCGGTCAACTTACCTACACGACAGATGGAAGGTACCACGTTCAATCCTCGGGCAACCATCTACAATTCTAAATAGTGATACTGTTAATCAACAGACGAAGCCGCGAGTTCCGCTCGTGTTATACATAGAAAACGAGAGAGGGTACAAATATATCTATCACTTTAATTATATTTTTTATTACAAACCGACTTTTAAATTAAAACAATACGGTACAACTGTTATAACACTACAAAATCTAGGGCGCAGCACAAGTACTTTTAAAAATTGCGTTCATAAAACTTTATATGTAAACGTGAACGAGTCTTCGAAACTCTTATATGGTTACATAAAATAAAACATTGTAGAGATAGTTGGCACCTGCAGATACGTCCCAACGTCGCATGACATACTGCAATGGCTTCCCAATACGTCGTGAATACACGTATCTCAGTGAGACACTCCTGAGACACATACTGTCTACTGAATAGCTTAAACTTCGGTTTTAGAGTACGGTTTCCTTAAATATTGGGTCTATTTTAAAATATAAAAGTTGTGATATGAAAGTCGTCTTAGGTGTTGTTGGATGTAACACTTTTGATAGTTACAGTATATGGAATTAGCCGGAAAGGTAGGTAGCTACAATGTAGTTTTTTTGAAGTTAAGTGGTTTCAGACTATGGACATCTCTATCCGCCTTCAAAAGAACAGAACTTATATTATAATGACTACCGACAACATAGATAAATTGGTGCCTTTAAAACGACGTTAAGACACTACATAAGTAAGCCTTACAAATACATTAAATCAAACACAAACAAAGATTCAAAATTATGTATCGGTGATGTCCCTGCAATCGAACAACGAAACGTTCTACCACCTTATGTACATGTATTGTGAGGGTAATGAGGTGGAACAATCGATTACAATAATACGTACCGCGATGTATAACACGTACACAATGACATTACCACCCGTGTATTACATTATTACATCCCGCTTTGTGTATCGAGCGACTGGAATAACTTTCAAACGCACAAAGGATCTTCAAATTGCAGGAGATTGCGAGAGGGGTAAAGTTTTGGCAGCCATGTCACTATCAGCTAATGAGTTGAAGACGATCTGAATTTACTGTCGTATAATGCCACTGTAGATATAACTAATACTAAGTTCCCCGGAGACGTCGAGTCCGCATAATCCGAGTGCTGCTAAGGGATGGAACAGTAAGTTTTGAGTTCGTATCACTTGCATACTGCGAGCTCATTTTGCATCCCTAAAATAGAAATAAGTTACTTGCGGAGTTTTGCGGGCAAGTTTAAGTTGACGCGGAAAACACGTGACGTGAGCCAACACTTATTGTTCAACGACTTCCTGGAATAACTTTATGAGTTTATTCTGTAACTTTGAATAATTTTTGTCCTAGATATAAAAATACTATAATAGGAGATAATGATTTCAAGTTTACTACAATAATTTGTTTTAATTAAGTTGACTTTTTAGGACATTTTGTTACACAGCTATGTCATGATATTGAGGTAATTCATTAATCGTTTCATTAATTATATAAGACTCGTAACAAAAATGAATAATAAATCTTCAAAAGCCAACACAAAAGTCTGCGTAAAATACAACGAAACTTAGAAAAATAGCTCCTTGAAACAGTGGAAAAGTAGCTCCTTAAGGCTTTTGTTTCGGCGTTTGTAATTCCCTGGCAGTGTCATAAAACAGCGCGACAGAGCGCGGCTGCGAACGATATTGGCTCCTAATTCCGAACGCGCCATATTGCACCTGTGCACTGCATGTTGTTGCGTGAAATATGAACGGTGTCAGATAACCGTAAACACTGCGAGTAGATCGAAGTGGCGGCGAAACAATGTATGAGGATTGCAGGTATATCAAATTGTAGGTACACTGTGACATTCGTGTTGTTGTACTCCTAATGTTAGTTGTTGTCTGTTTCGAGTACGAGGTTAAGCAAAAATGTCTAATTTGGTGTTTCTGAACCAGTGGATGCAGCATTAGAAATAGTCCGCAAAATTTTAAATGGTAAGTATACTAATGGTAATACTTGTAATGACGAGTAGTAAGTTATTATTACAAGTAGTACCATTGTAAACAAAGTAATTTTAATCGCTTATTTCAATACTGATGTATTAAAATAAGTAAAAGAATGATCTTTGTCAGCTCATTTAGTCCCTAGAAATTTAATTAACTTAGGTACAGTTTATCAAAAACAATTTACACAATTAAAACTTCACTTTGTTTTATTTCTGTCAGTGCTCAGTCAGCTATTTTAGTGCTTTCCGGACATAAATTTGCATACAAAAATGTATATAATAAAGTAACAATATGTAAATATGAGTACTCGTGAAAGTGGAGTGGCGTATGGCTAATAAAGCGATTTTGCAGAGTGCTTATTGCCATCACCACGCCGCACTCGTTATAATAATTATGTCATTACCCACAAACGCTGGGCTAACCAGAATTAGTTTTATAAACGACACCCGATAAACACTGGGTGTTTTATATAAATTGTATTTAAGTTACTAGGCTGTTAATTTATAGCTGTTTAAGTTACTTGTCTTGCGAGTTTCAGGAACAGGGTATTTGAGTCAGTCAAATAGAGGAAATTGGTTTTCAATCCTCCAAGAACATGTCAAATACATATGGACTTCTGTAATAAACGCCAGATATGTTTGGTGTTGCACTTGCAGTCGTTCATATATGCGTTGCTACTTGAGAACTACGTTGGAATGCCTTGTATAAGTGTCATCCACGTCCTTCAAACCTGAGCACATCAGCTGTTAATACTGCTATATGGCTGCGGTGCCTTCAAACTCTAATTACGAAGGGATTTCATACAGTACTATCATTACTGTAATAACAAAGACTGTGTTAGGTAGCACTTTGCAGTAAAACCTTATTAATCAAACTTTCTATAGGTACTCGATTTTTTTATGAAATTAGGTATCGATCGCAGTGATAACTATATTCGGGTAATAAGATTTGCACTCGACAAGTGACAGAACCAGGTCGGCTGGGGAAGTACTATTATGTCTTAAAATTCTACTACAAAGTTTGGAACTCAATGAAATTCGTATGTATTTGTGATTCGTGCACTATCACAAGTCCATCTCTCGCGGCTACCGGAGTAAGACTGACTCGAGTCGACCGGCAGGTTGAAATCTCACATTTATTATACACAAATCGCGGGTAGTACAATATATGTATGCCAAATTATGAAAACGATGTCTTAGGTATCGTCGCCACACCAATTTCTAGCGTGAAGCTGTTCTTGTTTGTTTATTTTGGCTGTGGATGCTTCCTGACTTACCAATAATCTTAGTCTTCAAGACTGAAAACACATGTTTAATCTTCAGATAGAACCCCTGTTCGTTATGAAGTTTATGACAGACGTCTATGGGCGGCAGTGATCTTTTCTATCAGGTAGACAGTGTTTGCTCCTACCTTTTAAGAAAATAATATCTACTATATATGTATTCATCCTCATTCCCATTCTCAAACTCCTTAAAAAGACACGAGTTTTAAAATTAAATGTGTCTTAAATACCACGAAGACGTTAAAAAGCGATAAAAGTAAAGGTGCCTTTAAATATAACGTTAAGGTTAACGAGCTACACTTTTTCGGTCATTTTTATAAATTTCTTACTCCGGATTACGATAAAACTCTTCAGTTGAAACACTGATTAGGCTTGGAACGTCTTTAATATTATAACTCAATACGTTTAGCTGTGATAAGCCTGAATAATATTTTAAGCATATGTTATTTAGGCCTGAACGCGTTTATTCCGTACCATTTTTACGATGAAAAATCAGAGTGTAATGTAACGAAATAAAGATATTCGTTAGAAACAAAATCACGCGTGAACTTCATTTACCAATACCGAAAATACCACCTTTTATTGCTTCATTTCACTGACGAGAAACATTTCAACGTTTTCAATTTAAATGGAAACAATCAATAAGCGGGGCTTATCGCATTTTATTCGAATGAGATAAATGTATGTGTTTTAAATCAGCTAGCTGTACAAATTGTTCTATTGTTATTGCAGGAACAACGTTGACAAACGGTTGATACCCTTGTTTTTGTGTACGCATCCCTTTACACGTTGTGTACCGTAATCTTTTAAACGTAACAAATAGGAACTTTTGTTACATACACGTAATGTATTGTTTATAATTGATAATGAAATTAGGTTTTGATTTTTGGCATTTTGATTTGTACAATCGTGTTATTTTCCTCGGGTATATAAGAAGGTTAAAAAACTTTTTTTACCTTCAATATCGACTTATTGCCTTAACATTTTATTTTTAGAAGTATGCTTCGACTCTGGAAGAATACTTCTCTGTAGAAAAATAAAATTTATCCACCATATGGATTCATAATTTTTAACACACGTTTAAGAACATAATGGAAATATCTCAATCGGGTAGATACATTTTCTCAATGTTTTTGAACTAGATATTTCACACAAAAGTGATGAAAAAATCAGATGTGTACGTTTGGGATACGACTCATTGAAAGACGAAATTACGAATATTGCTCACCATTAAGCCACAATTGACTACTTTTTCAACCATTCCTAGGCAATTTTTTTCTTTAAATTTCTCAGAAAGAATAAAATAAATCTGTCCTTATGCACGCTGATGGCATCAAATTCAAAATATATCTCAAATAGAAACAATACGAATCATGTGGCATAAGGCACTCGCGCCTTTCATTTATTTTCAATACCCCTCCAATCGAGAAAAGCCATTTGTAACGGAATAGATATAAATTGGTGGTTGCAGCAAATATGAATCATTCGAACAGTTTTGTATCAGCTCAGTGGGTCTCCGCTAGTATTCCCAAGCGTTCCATTTATGTAGGACGTCCGTTTCCTCTACTAATAACTTGAAGTGTCACGCCATCTTTCGCGATAAGAAATAACCGAACTATTGAGTATTCATGTTATTGTATAAATAAACAAAATTTCTCACTTAATAACATCTTTCACTTATATTACTACAAAAGTTAAACATTTTTCCGTACATCCTTTTAAGTCTCTACGTGCAGAAAATGCAGTTGTCACAATTAACATTAATATGATATGTATGGTTATCCTTTTAGCACTAAAATATTCCCTTAATTTAGAAAAAGCAACTTGAGACCACACACAACAGGTTTCCCAGGTTGGTCGATGATATCTCTTGATATTAAGACGTAGCATGCATTTATCAGCAGGTGGAGCGCATTCTCGTTTGCGATTTCGCATTACATCACAAAAATAACGAAGCACAATCTTTTACTAATATGTGTACACGAAAATAACAGCTTTCAACAATGTACGCAGATCTGTGTGGTCCGAACGAGCAAAAAATGCAATAAAACCAAATTATAAACCCTGTTTAACTACTCAGTTTTAAGTATAAAGGTAGAATTTTACTGCTTTTAATAAACCTTGTTGCAATCTATACTTTATTATTTATTTTTGAAGGTAAAACCCTTTGTGCGTCGACTACGGAGGCACCACCCTCACGCCTGTATCTGCCTTACTGTTGTATTGGACACAGCTATGTTTCTGTATGAAGGGTGTGGTAAGGCACTTATGTGCACAAGGAATTCCTTAATCTTCAGGAGTAGCAACGCATATAGGGCCGACATCAGATGGGACTTTAATCCTATCTCGAGTTATTTACAGATATTCATTACCGCAGTTGTCACTACTATTTCTTGAATTAAAAACTCGCTAGCTACTTCTATAGTAAAAAAGAAAATATCACATTACAAGTATTCATAGCGACGACCTATGTTAAATAAAATGTTCGCTTCAAAAATATTCTCGTATTTTTGTTTCAGTAACCTCGTTAGGGTTTTGTTTTTGGAGTAAAATGTAGAACTAACGTGACATTTATTTGCAATGTCGCAACGTTATAAACGAAATGGCATGACTTTCATAAATGATGTGTCTTGTATGCAAGGAAATAAATGTTATAACATACGTTTCAGACAATGCTAAATCTGTTTCTAGATCCGCGTTAGGTTTGAAAGTATTTTTATTTCAAACAAGTAATACTTTTATTTTCTTTGTTGTCGATTAACGTCTTACTTCTGAACAAAGGTCTCCTCTTGAAATGACGTTTAAGCCATAGTCTACCGCCCTGGTAAATTTGTATTGGTAGAATTTACATTGCTGTAAGAACGTTTTTTTTAAGAATTCGCAATTGTTTCGTTCATGGCTAAAGTAAGTGATAATTAATTTCTTATACACATAAAACTTTGGGAAATCGGAAGTGGGTTAGGAATTCGAACCTGGGACTCCACGACTAAAGTTTCAAACCACTAGGCTATCTCCACTTTTTTAGATTACGCATATATTTGGCTAACCCACTTCTCGTATTCGCTACAATTTAGTCAATGTAGGTATTGTACTATAAACGTAGGCATTCTCAATCTTTCAATAGAATTATGTGGTTGCTGAATGAAGCCCATTTTACTGTAACATTGTTTAACGTTCCAGATAAAGTGAATAACCACATCCTGAGTAAACACGAACTCCGTTTATTTAAGGGAGAATAACTAGTAAACCACATTTCGGCACGTTTCATGTCTTGACCCAAAACCACAAAATGGGTCTTAAACCCATCATTAGCTGGTAACAATCAAAAGTAATGTGTATTTTGATATTATTACAACATTGCTTACCTTGACTCTTGTCTTTGTGTTTATCTTCGCTCAAGTTATGAATAAGTTTTCAAAGCAATTTTGCGTGTTTTCTGCGTAGGTATTATATGATGTCTTATGTAACAGAACGTGATATCTATCAATAAACAGTTAGGTGATTCGTCTTGTCGGGTTCCCTGTAGGTACGTGTTCCAATTACTTTGAAATAAGATGTTGCCGCTGCCACGACAGGAGGATTCAATATCTATACTATTTGTATATACATGTACCTAGATGGTTTTGAATATACCTATGTATGAAGCATGATACAAACGTTAAGTATAAAATAAAAAACCTAGTAATAGGATTTACAGTTAAGCCTATCATCCAATTCAAGTAATCCGAGGCAGGCTGATTGATTAAAATCAAACAGCATTTATGAAGAAAATTAGTTTGAGAAACTATTTATAAATATAATATGACATTATAAAGTAGTACTTTATCGCCACAGTGGATATCATACACAAATAATAATATTAATGAAACAAGGAAGTTACAAGGTTTAAAGTTGTGCACTAAGAGCAGGAAAAATAAAACCGCAATAAAATATTGCAATGTTAATATGATTTTAATTACAGATATTAATTTCTTTTTCACTCTATTTTATGATGAAAACGCTAGAGGAAATGACATAGTAAGATATTGTTACAATAGTCGAAAACTTAAAAAAACTTAAGAATTTTTAACATATTATTAAGTTTTTTAAAAGCACATCTTGACTCTACAGTTTCTACATTATGCTTTGAAGTACTTCACATCAATTGTTACTACGGATACGCTCTACCCTTGTACTCTACCCAATTCAATGCTGTCTAGAGTCTACACTCTACTTTACAATTTTGCTTTGTTTGCGTAAAACTTTTGTCAGCTGGAAGTATAAGATTTTTATATAAAACTAGTTGGTTGGGCGAATAATTTATACGTTATTAAAGTTACACTTCTTGGCGTATTTAGGAAAATAGATCGGAGTATTTTTTAGTGTGAGTCGAAATTGTGCGCGCCAATGTTTTTAGGGTCGTTTACTCGATTATTTTTTTTTCAATGAACAGAAAGTGATTTTATTAAGCCAAAAGAAGTACAACTTCTAAAGCGCGTGGATAAATACACAAACTTTTTCATCTTTTTGTTAGACAGTTAATATTATGTATTTTATTTATGACAAATTTTACTAACATAGCTTTTCAGTTCAATATACATGCTAGCAAAGTTTGGACTATGTTCGAATTTAATGTAAGTAAATAAAAAAAATATCATCTCAATATCTACATAATTTTCACTTTTTGTATAAATGAAGCACCTACTATTATTCTTAGCACATTTAATCAAGTGTTTTTATGCTACGGCGAAAACGGGTCAAGCCAACCTTGGGGTCACACGATCTTAAGTTTATTACATAATTACAAATTCAACGAAAGTGTATTTTTTGTACAGTGTTTGTTACTAATTTATAAAATAACTTTCACCGAGTACTTATTATTGTAACATAAAAAAACCCGTTAAATTTATATGACTGTGATTCAACGATTGTTACGTTTTCGGTTTAATGATGCCCTATAGACGTATTAAGGATAACGAACGCAGTATAAAATAAATAAGATCAATCAATAATTCACCACTAATAAACAATCGCTAACGATGGCTGACGTCGCCACAGCCGTCGGAAAAACCGACATCACACATAAATCTACTGACCCATAGTGTGCTCGATTCGTGACACTTCAATTATACTGTTAAACAAATCAATCAATCTCCTCCGTGTAATCTATCCATCAACAAATTATAATGATGGATAAATTATAAACATATTGTGCGAGATTCGGCTGATAGAAGCATAAATAAATTACTTTGAAACTTTACCTACTAGCACTTCACTACGGGCCCGACCACGTTAAAACCAAGACGCTTTTATCAATATTTTACCAGTGATTAATTAAAGTAGTACTAATCTTTGATTTCTGTATTCTATAAGTACGAATCCTGTATATTCACGCAAGTGAGCGGATGACTTGATCTCGTTCGAAGTCAATTAACACATGTTCAAATAATACGTTCAATATTTTAAAATATAATTTTAGCGGCAATAATCTTTAAGAAATTAAAAAGAAAACGAATTACATATTTTTTCATTTTATTTTGTTACGTACAAATTAATAAGGCACTAAGGCTTCATTGAAATGGAGCAGTATTCTCACAGGTGGCTGGATTGTTTAAGTTAGTTTTGTAGTATTCTCATAATTTTGCATTATCTAAAATTTAAAGCGCGTAACTATCTCTAATTACAAGTTCTGTCAGTCAAAACAAATGAATATTACAGCTAGAAGCAACTATAACTGGAGTTTTAATGAGAAAAGTTTTTGTACAGATTGAATAAATTACGTACCGTTTGGAGAACCTCTGCTTAATTTATAAGCTTAAAAATGTAAGTTAGTAAGGTACATTATTATACGAATATTAACGATAAAATCGTGGACTTTAATCTTCGTATGGAATCTTACAACTTGCAAATCTGGGACAACGGGAGCTCTAAGGAGGCTATTACGTACCTACATAAGGCTTCTGTAATAACGGACACTTATTTTCCTTTTATTTTCAATTTTATGTCCATGTAGTATAATATAAGAATGAAAATGATATGTGCTGTAGGTATATCATCTCAATTTGTATTGGATAATACGCTGACTTTTATAGATAAACATCATTTCAATTCCACAATACGATGTGATAATGTACTTTCTTTTATGCACAAACCTACATAGAATTTGTAGATTTAGGATCTTTATATCACCCGAGAGATTGGATCGAGATTGCTGTAAAACTCAATTACCCCGTGAATGTTACAATTTATACTAATCCTTTTCAAGATGAATTGATATCAAAGCTGTTACTGAACTATTAACATACTCCAGCTAAGAGGTATGATGATGACACACAATGTGGGTTTATCAAATACATCGTTTTATGACTGTTTGTTACATTCATGACTTTTAAATTTAAAGCGATTGAAAACAAACTTATAGAATATATGGAAAATTGGACAAACACACGAAGAACACACATTACACGTTATTGTAAGTATGATGCATTTAGTAGTATCGAAATTACTATTATTCAGTTTCAAGAAATCGTGCCGATAAATATAATAAAACTGTATTCTTGTTTGTATTCTGCAAATAATTTTATAGTCTAGACGAGGTTATTTGTAGAGTAATCTTATGCCATTCTTTTGAAATATCAATTTGTAGTGGCGACAATAAATTGATAAGTGCTAGCTCTGATACGCGACGCGGCGCCGGCGCAGGCGCGTGCGTTATGCGTTGTTTGTTTCCCTTAATCAGTGTTTTTCAACCTTTCATGTTACGAATCCCGTAGTTTAAAAACATGACGTTATATCCCGTCCTAGGCTTTTGTCGACCGTGAATATGTATGTGACCGTAAAGTTACGGATTTTACGATTAAACATCCGGTAAAAACATAAATAAGTATTGTAAACAGATAAATAACATTGACAACGTCGCCTTGGAAGAACTTTTTATTTTCTTTCCTTTGATATAGTGTTCGCAATGCCCCACGACTTCCTTAGAGAGGCTTACGACCCCTCTAGAGGGTCGCTGTCCACGCGTTGAGTAACACTGCCTTAAATTTATTAATTTTATGATATTACAAGTAATGTATGTTGTGCATTAATTAAATGATATTACACACATTAAATCTTTCTCTCAAAGACCGACGACCTAAGTGAATAATAAAGTCCAATGTACAAATTGCTAAGCTCGTCAAAATTAAATAATCGTTGAATTTGAAACAATCGTTATCTCATACGTCTAAGAATTATGACTTAAACTTTAAACTATTTTGGTTTTCCTACAAAAATGATATTATATTGAAGTAAATATTTATTCACGAACATGCAACTACGTGCTCAGTTAGATCGAGTTACTGATTTTATTATGATAACGTTGCTAAATAGTTGAAATTTACGTAGGTATTCGTCAATCCAATTTGTTTACGTTACTTCAGGATGTGTTGGCTATAATTTAAAACGTCGCGTGTTATGTTAATACATTACTTTATTTAAAAATTTGTCGTATATATAAAATTTTAACCAGTTTTCAGGAAATTGCTTGGTTTTATAGCGTACGACTAATAATTTAACGGCATGGCTCGAGCGTGGTTTTAGCAAAGTTCTGTAGGTCAATGTACTATAATTGAAGGTTCATAGTTAACTTTAAGTCATGTTACTAATCAAAAACGATTCGTAAGGTATACCAGTAGGTATATTTATGATC
>DWIJ01000523.1:0-11053 GCA_018248315.1 Chioides albofasciatus
TCGTATTAAATATAGCCTATGTTCATCAGGGATAATGTAGGATTCTAATGGTAAAATATTTTTTCAAATCGGTCCAGTAGGTTTGGAGCCTATTAAATTCAAACAAACAAACTCAAATTAAATCTTTCCTCTTTATAATATTAGTATAGATATGTGCAGTGTCAGTGCAAGCTTTCTTCTTTTTATGACTATTTCCTACTCGATCCAATTGTGAACAATTATTATCACAAGAATGTGGAAGAGATATCTCAGGGTTACCGTGTGAGATATGAGTTTAAATAAATAAATAAACGCTTTCTACACTCACAGCCCCACACTAGGATTCGCTGTATCGTGGGTGCCATGGACACACACAAGACAAATACACAAACACTCAGATCCAGAATCATCCAGTATGTATGAAGAAACCTTAAGAGGGTGTAGTGAACACGTTAAGTAGGTATTTATTTAATTTTCATTGAGAAAACAAGTTCATAACTCTTAAAATTCACACAGACTTACTTCGATTATATATTCGCATGTGTGTATGTGGATGCTTTATCCAACCTTGGATTGACGAAAACGTAGCGTAACTTATCCTTTAGTCTTGGAGACTAAATTAGTCAAGCCATTTATGTTTGCCTTCTATCAAACATTACAGTAACGCCGTCAGACGCAAATGTGGTGCTAAAATGAGACTTGTGACAGTTGAATTGTAAAGATTTTTGGCTAGTTAACGGCATAAAATACTAATGTAATTACTAACTGGGCGTACTAAAATGAAGATTAGTGTGGGTATTAAAAGTTTTTTTAATCATTTACCCGAATAGTAAAATAAAAATTGCTTTTACACTAATTTCAAAAGGCTGATAATGGAGCCTTCGTTTATAGATATACTACCCCCAAATTTTACAGAATACTAGAGTGAATCAACTGCAGGTATGACACACTAATTCCAAAGTCCTACTGTAATTGTCAGAATTGGAAATTTTAGTTCAGACGGTAGATGGTCCTGAAATCCACAAACCCGTTAATTCCCAATATTTCTTTTACATACAACTGATAGTCTATGAAACCTAAATCAAAATTTCAATTGAAACTCCTGTTACACGAATAAGGCGAGTAATGAGTAATTGTAGAGATCCTAACCTTGCGCCTACTAAGAACATATCGTAGAGGTCTGTAAAGTTACAAACTGCTCCCGTTCAAAATGACGCTACGCCTAATATCGCCTACATAGCAACAGCCGCACGTCGCGAACGCACGACGCAAACGCATGACGCAGACGCACGACGCAGATTTTATTATGCATCACATGAAAGCTACAATATTGTTACGAGTCCATAATGTCAAGTACAAATTACTATAGAAACAATCGAACTGTTAAGCACCCACTTTTATTGTTAACGCTAATGCAGAACAGACCTTCAGTGCAATTGTTGACTCGGTCGAGCAATTTTTTTATTCGCATGCCGAGCAGTTATAGAGGCAATGACCTCATAAATATTACTTATTTTAAATATGGTAAACTCTTCGTGGTTTGACTAAGAAGGCACTACCACACCATTTCTGCCTTGTAGCAACAGTATGCTGGATTGAAGAGTACGCTAAAAGGGAGATTTTCTCGAGGTTTCGTCGTCAGTTTACTACCGCAGGAATAGTTTTTGAAAGACGATAGAATCTCTATGGAATCGAATCTGGGAGGCACCAACGTCACACCAAATAGGTGTGACGTTGGTGCCTCCCAGATTCTAGCATTAAGCATTTCCTGGGTTTCGTTATAAGGGTGTGTTGTCTGACTTACATCTGAGAGGACCGTCGTCCTCAGCAGTGGCCTATGATCGGCTTCAGGTACTGAGGTTCTACATGGAGTAACCATCAGGTGGACAGCACACTTTTACTACTTTTACAAACAAGCAGTTATCGAGGCAATGACCTCATAAATATATATACTAGTGCAATAAAATGTTCGTGCCATTTTCTATTAAAGCCAAGTATACAGAAAATTTGTGTTAACTGTTACATTTTTTAAATAGCCGCGTTGAAAATTTATTGCGTACGAATCACAAATTCCTATACGAACGGTGAATTTGGTTTGTCCGTTTGTATTTTGTGTTTTATATTTTTAATCGTGTAGGCGTCTTCGCCAAGTTCAGGAGTCTCATTGCGAAAGGGCTGTCACCTTTTCTTTATATTTTATATTAAAAAATGAGATTTTTGGAAATCGTGGGCATGGTTTACATTTACAGTCCTCTTACTGTAAAGAAGAGACCCGTGACCAGTAGTGGGACCGAGTTCGCCGACAAATTTTATAGATACTGCACATAAAGCGAATTCAGAGGAGGATGACTGAACTCTGAAGTACCCGGCATCAGAATTAGCAATGAAAATGTATTTCGTGGTATTACATATTACTTACAATTATTGTCTAAAACAGTAATACTATAGTAAGGGTGGCAATGACAACCCTAGACTGCGATGGCACTCGAACTGTGAAAGCGAAAATACAATAGACTTATCAATGGTGCGAGAATCTAGTCTGTGTTGTTTTTATGTTTATAAAGGTACTATACAAACATGCATATTTTTAAGCATCTTACTAAGTTTACAGCCAATTGACTGGCTTTAATTAAATCATGTAACGAAACTATGCTAAAAAATATAAAGCTAATTGCGCGAAATATGAACATAAATAATTCGGTCCATTAATACTGTGCATCACTTTATTTTGAATGTTGGCAGTAAATGCCGGACATACCGAATACAGTTTTGATTTCGCGTCCAAAGGTATTAAACTGATTTTATATTTCGTTATTACGTAATCCCCTTGTGTTATTTCTAGTACACTTATTCCTTTTATTGTGCTTAGAGCAAGTGATGCAGTTTCTTCTTGGCGATTGTTATTAAAATTAGTTTCTTTAACGCTGTCATGTACAAAAGTGGCAGTTTGATTAAGAGGTTCTATTTTAATTGGTTGTGTTTCTACACTTTTTTCTTGAGTAATGAAGTTTTGTATCTTGATTGGTTCTACCTGTTCTTCTGAAAAGAATTGTGTTTGAAGTACATGATTGATCTCTAAAATCTGTTCACTCACATTTGTCGGCTTACTCTCTTCAATAATAATTTTATTTGTATCTTCTTCAGCAACATTTTCTAGGACAGTATAACTTAAATGTGGGATTATGTTACATAATGCCGTATTACCTTCTTTTTTACACGTTGATAATTTATCAATATTTTCCAAAGCCTTTTGTTCGACATTTTCCAACCCTTGTGCTGTGTCTCTCGTTGTACTAGCCTTTGCACTAGTTGAATTAGTATAATCTAATAATGAATCGAGATGTTCGTCAGCTGTAATTTCAGATTGTTGTATGGATTTCATTTCCATTATACTTTTTGCAGCAGTCTGACACTTATTAATTTTACTATCAACAGTTTGTGTAGATTCTTCAACGGAGCATTCTTGTGTTACGTAATTATCAAGTAGCTCTAAAGCGCGATGGGCAAAAGACTTTGCGGGTGTATATTTATCTAAAATTTCTGTAGTATTTTCAATTACTTGCGGAATCAAGTTTAGGATTTCATTTTCTACCACAGATTTTGGTTGTAATTTTTCGCTCTTGGGATTAGTTTGTAGCAACGGCTCTAAAGTCTCTCTTGTTTCAATTTCAGTAAGTTCTAGATTATTTAACTGAACAATATTTCGTTTAGCTTGAGTACTTGGAGTTTCTGATAATTTTGGGATATCAGCAACTGATTCGATTATTTGTTGTTCTTCCATATGAAGTCCTTCAATTTGTTTTTGCGTTGGATGTATGGTTTCAACCCTAAGAGTATCAGTTACTACAGAGTTTGCATCACTTTCTAGCGAGATCGTTTCACATGTAGTTAAATGATGTACCGTTTGTAAATTAATGCTTTGATTTATAGAAGATGGTAAAGTCGTAGGTAACAATTGCTCTTCTTTTTCTTTAGTATATATATCAGTTATTGTAATATGTTGTTGAGGTTCGATTTTTGTATCCCCACTTTCATATTTAGCTTTATTATCTTGCAAGATATTTAATTTCGGTTCTGTTGGGATTATTTGATGAACTTCAAAGCAAGACTTCGTTTCGAATACAGTATTTGCATGCTTAGGATTGTCTGTTAACTTATTATCTGTAACAACTTCTTTGTCCATTGGTTCCATTAAACTGACGGTCACATGTTTTTCAGTTTCAACGTTACTTGATACATAGTGAGTTTTATCTTGTTCTACTTTGGTTATATTTTTTCCACTTTCCAATGGCATCACTTCGATTATATCTATGCAATTACCAGCGTCTATACTGACGGATACATTTGATTCTTTTGTTTTTAGATTTGTAATTAAATCTTCTTCTTTTATTTCTGACGTTATTTCGCTGACAAGAATTGGTTTTTGACATTCTATACTAACTTTTTCAATATTCTTTGAATCTATTTTCGTTCTATCCATATATTCTTCAACTTCTGATATCAAATTTTCTTCCACATTTAAATGTTCTAGGACGTCCATAGTCACATTATTTTTTAAATACTTAGGCGAAGGGGTCACTTCCAAGTTTTGTTCTTTTTCTGCGGAAATATCTTCACAAATGTTAACATGTTTTGATGTCTCGAATTCTAATACGACCTGCTGATATTTATGATCGGAAATTGGTGAAATTGTACTCTCTTTTTCTACTAAAACCATTTCACTGACGTCCACGCTTGATTGGAGAGGCCTTTCATATGTCGACTTAAGTGTTTGTGACAAAATATCTTTGCTGTCCATTAATGGAATTTCAGATTCTGTAGGAATGATTTCTGATATTGTTACAATTTTTTGGCCTTCAATAGTAGTTTTTGACGTTCTTTCCCTAATGACGTCATTATGACATACTTCTTCACATTCTCCAACGAAAGGTTCAGTTTTTTGAATAGCCTCCTGAGTGTGATGGATCGGTATGACATTTGTTGAAGGTTTATCTGAAATATGCAGTTCTTCAGGATTTTGATGTGTTATTACTTCCATTTTCGATATTGAACGTTGTTCATTAAAGGTAGGTTCTACATTTGTACTAGAAATATTTGAGCTTATCCTTAAGTCACTTTCCTTTTCTCCTGCTTGTATTTCTGTAGTTTCTCTAGCTAATGTTTCTACAATCATATGTGATACATCTTGTTCTGGTTTTTTGGACGAAGGCGTAAGAATTGATTCTTTTTCTCCCTCAAAAACCTCTGTCGTTTGTAAGTGCACTTGCAGAGATTCATGAGTTACCATAGCTTTTCCACATTTTAGCGAAGGTTTTTCCATATCTTGAACGTTGCTTGTAAGTAATACTTCTGTGCCTATAGTGCTATTATTTAATGGTACTATGTCAACATACGCTTCTTGACTTGGTATTATAAATGTGTTGTCAAATATTTTTTCCATGTCTATACTATCTACGGAACTTGTAATCACTGCTTGCATTTCAGTTATTTCAGGTGTCACAACTGATTTTAAAGGTTTCTGCTCTATTAATATATTTTCCTTTTCGCTAACTACAGTTTCTGTTTGCTGTAATGTATTGAACATTAACGATGAAACATTTGGAATCTCCGTGACTGTATTATGTTGTTCAAGTTCTGTTGACATTTGGTTTGGTATAACTTCTTCAGTACTAGCAGTTTTTCCATAAACATCATCAATTCTAGTGACAGCTTTTTGAGGATTCACCTCGAATCTGCTTGTGTTTCTAATATTATCTGATTGTGGAAGAATTTCTAATGTTTCGATACCATGTTGCGGTGTTATTGACATTTTTGCACTTTGTCGACCTGGTGTAGTATTTACGGAAATTTTATTTTCAGCATCACCTAGTATTTCCACTTCATATTGAGGAACTATGTGTGGTGTAAAAGACAATACAGGTTTTTGAGGTTTATATTTCTCTTCATTATTAAGAGGACCTTCTGCTGAATGGATTAAATGTTCTTCTTGCATTATTGCTTCCGTGGTTTTGGTAGTTTTTGTTGCAGTAGCCATAAATGATGTATCTATGATTGCCAAATCTGTGGGAACAATTTCACTTGTCTTTTTTTCAATAATTATAGCTTCAACTGGATAAATATCCAATTTAGCTAAATGAGCATCAGGTTTGATGTTTACTAAATTACCTTCTTTTTCATTACTGACTATTGCATTAATTAAAATTTGTTTGTGAGTTTCGGTCTCTATATTAGCCTTTTTAGTTTGTATGCTAGTGCTCTCTTCATTTGTAAATTGAAGACTAGATTCAATCGCAAATTCAGTTGAGACCGCTACTGGTCGACTTATGAAATCGGATGATGCTGTAAATGATTTAAATGACCTCTCCGGAGTATATTCACTTTCTTTCTCATGCTCTATAACTTCTGAAATATTTAGTGAATCTTCATTTACTACTATTTCTGATGTTAAAAGCTTAGTGTCAGGTTGAATATTAGACTGCAAATCATTCTGACAATCTAAAATTTCATTTTCTGACACTATTATAGGTAATACTGTACTTTTACTAATTGTTTGGGCTTCTTGGAATTGAGGCTGAACTACGTCTAATATCTTAAATGAGTCTGTCGTACTAATTTCAGACGTTATAGCAACTTTGTGGTCTGTTTTTAGATCGTAGTTAGCGAATTGGTCTAATGGCGGTTGGGCTACATGAAGTGTTTCGCCCATAGTACCTGGAACCAATTCAGTAATTTTAATGCTCTGATGCTCTGTACAACCAGGCAGAGCCTTACCATAGGATATTTTACTGGTGTTCAGTTGTTGCGTATATTCTTCCGTTGTTACTTGTGATACTGACACTTCATTGTTATTCTCTACATGTTCTTCAGAAGCTAATAATGGAATATTTTCGGTGCACTTAATAAAATCTATTTGATCAGCCGGCAAAATTTCTTGAGTTAAATGAGTTTTTAAATGATGCGTTGTTGATAGTTTAGTTGATGTAGTTTCAGGCATTTTATGAATATTTAATTTATTTTCCGATTCGGAAGATTCCATTTCAAAGATTGTTACAGGTACATTAGGAACGACCGATAAATTAACACTTTCGGGGGTTCTGGATATGTAATCACTATTCAGTTCTTGATCATGTACTAATGGACAAGTAACTGTTTTAGCAATTTCTGATATAATCGTTTCAGATGCTCTTTCATCGGGTATTTCATCTGCTAATTTTAGTTCTCTGGTGGATGACAGTTTTAATGGTTCTGAAGCTATCACAGGTTCATTTGACTTAACATTAAAATTTGCCTTTGCCGTGCATTTTTCATCCCGCACAATTAAATTTCTTTCACTTTCATTAACATGAATTTCTTCTACAATGTTTTTATTTAATGTTGATATTGATACCTGAGCTTGTGCACCTAAATTAGATTTATTTCTGAATAAAGTAACTTCTGAATCATGAACATCGATTTCTGTATTTAACGTATGTTGATGTTCGTTTATCATAACATTAGCTTTTTTATGCGACTCATCACCAATGGTCAATTCAGCTTCTTTTGTTTCTGCCGTTGTCACATAATTATTTAAACTTGTATGTAATATTAACGATTTATCGACTGAGGCTTTTAATGGTGTTTCTAATTTATGCAGAATGCCTTCTTTTTCTTGCATATCATTAATAGAAACAATTACGCTGTCTTTTGAAGTTACATTTACATTTGCTTCTTGAATACATGGAAGCTTAAAAGGCCCTAATGGTCCTTCTTTTTCCTGTACGTTATGAATTTCCGTTACAATCTGATTAGAAACTAGGACATCTTTACGCGCCGTTTCAGTTGGAACGATTAACTCAGGATAATATTTTCCTGATTTATCTTCTGTAATAACTTCACCGACTTTTATGGACTCTAACAAATTGAATTGAAGATTTGACGTAACAGCTTTATCAGAAATTGTATGACATAATTCTTGCTCTTTCGTTTCTTCATTTACTTCTGTTATACTCAAACCTGCTAATGGTGAAATAGATATCGCTGCAAATGAAAAAGCTACAGGAGATTTTTCAAAAGTGCCCTCTTTGAGTGTTGTATCCTGATGCATAACATTAATAGCATCTTGTAATGTTATTGATGGCTTAGCTATTTTGGATTGTACGTCATGTTTATCTAGTTCCGATACTGACATATTGACAGTTGTCTCTGATATCATGCAACTTTCTACTGGTACAATACCCGCATGTGCTGTACTTTCAGTCTTTTTATTTTTATCAGAGTAAAAATCAAGAGATGTCTCGCTGTTTATCTCTGTTATATGTAAAGGTCGTGTTTCAATTATTGATGATTTTATGTAAAAGTTTGGTTTTTCTTCAGATGCCATAAATTCTTCTTTTTCCTGTGGGTGTTGTTCACTGCTAACTAACGGATAATTACTATCAAGTTTTATTCTGGCCTTGGCATCTTCTTTTGCGGTCAATGATATTATATTAACAGCTTGACTAGCTGGTACTACTTCAATTTTGTTTTCACTAATGTCGGTAGCCAATGTTGAAGAATATTTCAATGTGACGTCCTTGAGATCTTCAGTGTAGTCATGTTCTAAATGTTCCACTACTTCTTTTGAATACTTTGGCAAAAGCGAAATTTCTTCTGAAAATGGTTGACTAATTTCCTTTGTACCTATTCCTTGCTTTAAATTTTTTTTGCGTTTGACTTGTAGCTGTTCTTTGTTATCTGTGAAATGATAGTAAAGTAAGTAAGGAATTCAAAAATTCTTGAAATGATCTTGAATATTTATGTTTTTTAAAGTAAGCAACTAAATGTATTTACATAGCTTTATGTTACAATTTGTTAGTGTATTGTATTCGTAAGACGAGGGGTGATGCCATTAAATTATAATTTAATATAAAAAATATATACTTACTTTCTGGAGCTTAAACCAAGCTATGGTGACGTTATGCCAGTAATCCATAATAAGCACATACAATTGAAGCTATCATACGAGAAAGCTGCATTACAACAAAAAGCCGCAGAATATCTAATGTTACTTTCAGCACGTATAAATTTCAGCACATGTATTAATGAAAACGGTTATAAAATATTTCGTCAAAATATAATAGTATTAATTTTTAATACTTACACACAAACAATGCAAAGTGTACATTATTTTGTCATAAGAAGAAAAGCTTTGCTACTAGACGGCAGTCAAAAAAACGAAGCGAAAAGTTATGTTCCTTTATTTTGTTAATTTAGCTTACCTTGTCTGCTTTCGTCCACGTTTACGGTATCTAGTAGACAGATGAATGCTTTTAGTTTAAATGAAATATATATATATGTATATACTGTTCGAGAATAATAGCTACAAATGTTACAATAAATCTAACATTTCCATTAAAAAAATGTGCTTGTTTATGCTTTAGAAGATATACTTATCCTTCTAATATTATAAAGGCGAATTTAAGAATATATTTTAGTACGGCTTTTTAAATCTATAGGATATATTTTTTACCCGACTGCGGAAGGTAATGGTTTCGAGTATGTCTTATTCTTTAGCACGTCCGACAGCCTAAAGGGCTTGACGAATTTTAACATATTATGATGAGGTGTTGCTTAATTCGTCTAGATTGTGGGGTAAAGCACAGGCTATATTTTTAAGCAGTCGGGTTTTCGTTTTTATAATAATCGTTAGTGACTATAAATAAAATGTTCACCTCACCCAGTCGTTTTCATGTGTCGGTGTGCAAGCGCATGATAAAATTATATTCTGATTTTCGCAACTTACACGTAAAATAATTTATTATTACAACATTATCGAATCTAAATATGTAATTTTACCTTGTAAAATTTTTGCATCGTGTGTTACGGCGACTTCGGCAGGAGATTCCACGATAACCTAATAAAAAGACATGCAATTAATTAATTTTTTTATGTTTTGGGGTATATACTAAGTAAACGCCAGTCGTGTGTGCTGACGCATGCGTACACTTTTATATTTGTACTTTCGCGAATCACTTATAGATCGTAATATAGGCATGTAGGTAATAGGCACGTCCTTATTATTTAATTTTGCACGGAAAATGATTTTGTTATATTGTGGAGTAAAAACAAATAAACAAAATGAATCGCCTTAATGAAAATTCCATTCCTTATAATAGAAATCAAAAGTAAAAATAAAAAAAAACAAAAAAATATAAAAAAAATATAATGCACATTTGAATAATTACCTCCTGAGCTGCTTTTTGTTCCCAGGAACGAGGTTTGAAATCTTCGGGATACAGATGAGCAATCACTTCTTCAACAGAACTGTGTTTCATCTCCACCATTTTTAAGAAAGCTCGGAACCCTGCTTTTGCAGCGATCATATCTTCAGATTGGGTTGTTTCTTCTGTAAGTACTTCAGTTATAAGCGGTCCATGACCTTGTCGTTCTACTAATTGAACTAAAGCTGACTGCGACTGAGGTACTCTGAGAGCAGGAAAGTACTCAGAGTCATACAAACTTTCAATTTGCTCAACTGTTACTCCGCTTCTTAACATATAACCAATTTTTGCTAATTCTCGCAAAGGAGATTCTCCAGGGCCAAATTCTTTTGCGTTAATAACTTCTAATAATTCGTTTATTTCGGCAACCATTCGCGTATCACTTTCTACCATCTTTATTATTCCTTTTTGGATCTCATAAGGGGTTTTTTCTAGTGGTTGAACTACTTCATCTTTTGTTTGTTCCTCAATAGGTAGGACATCATCTTTTGCTTTTACTTCCTTATCTATCGCCTGGAACACTTGCAATTTAGCTTTAGTAGTCGCCATTCCTATATCACTTACAGCTTTACACATATATGTTCCCTCCATTGCTTTTGTAGCTTTCCGTATTTTACAAGTAGTACGATTATCTTTATTTTCAATGACATAACGATCATCAGTTATACTTATAACTTTGTCATCTTTGTACCACAATATTTCTGTAATAAAACATATATGCAAAATACATTTGTGAAATATATTTTAGTTCACTTAGTATTAGTTTTTTTAACGTTATTACATTTTAGTTGAATTTTATTACACAAAGTAATTTTTCAGGTGCAGGATGGAAAAGG
>DWIJ01000524.1:0-11051 GCA_018248315.1 Chioides albofasciatus
AGTGTTTTTGTTTTACAATTGTAGAAAATTTAATTTTAAATAACTTTGTTCATTACAATGTTTTTCGTAAAATTGAAAAAAAAGAAGTTATTCAAGAGACAAAAATAATAATCCGTTAAATCAAGATGGCGGATAAAGCAACTGGTATCCCTACTTTTTGAATTTAAACTACCAGTGACCCCCCTCAACTAATTCCGAAGGAAAATTGCTGATTCCAATTTTCGTAAATCTCAGCCCCTTTTTTGAGCTAATTTGACTGGGCTAAGTTATATGAAGCTCGCATATTATCAACATCAAGCAACGTCAGACGAAACCTGATATATCAGTTTTGGACAAAAAGTGTCTTCAATTGAAATTCATTTAGAGGGTAAAAAGTGCATGATAATTGGCATTTAAAATGTGTGTACTGTGTACTGTATATTTTTTTTGCATTTTGTTACCTGACTTTTTTCGGCAGTCATAATTGTATGACATGTGAATTTGTTACCGTCGGTCACATTGCCGGAATTCAAATGAAGGTCACCATCAACAGGCGATCATTTTTGTTGAAAAATTAAACTTATTGTAAGATAAAGGTAACTCAGAACGATAGTAAAACCTAAATATAAAAAAAATGGATCCGAACAGAAAACCTCTTCATTTTCGAAGTCGGTTAGAAAGCAGACTAAAGAAAACATTTTTGTATTGTAGCGTTAACTGAAAAGACGTTTAGAATACATTTTTAGATGGCGTCCGTTGGTGTGGCGTTGACGATTGTAAAAGCTGTTAAAATTAGTGCCATTTGTAACCAATATTTTAATATTTGCATCTTTAGAAATAGAGCAGTGTACAAAGTGTACATGGCAAAGTGTACACTTAACCCCACTCGTAAGCTTATTTTCCAGTTAGAGTTTATTTAAGACAAACACTAAAATCTATATTACAGTAGATACATTCATTCTTATGTTATGTTATGAGTTATGAACAAGGCGAGTTATTAATAATACATTTTATCTCGTACTGATTACGTTTTCAGTATTTGTACTGTCACAATCACAAGCTTAGTTGGTATTATTGAGATTGAAATGTTTATACATGCGCGTAAATAAATAGGAGCTTACCCGCATTTGAATTTCATATGAGGCAATCCCCAGTTTGTTTTTCGGGAAGCAGTAACTGTACATCCTTGTTTCCAACGTCAATTTCGTCCAGTAGAAATTAAATCTTACATCTGTTTATAATATGTGAAGATTTAAGGCATAAACTTTAATTACTTCACAAATAACATAACATGATAAATCATTATCATATTTTACCTCAAATCAAATTAATATTTCTTACGAAAAAAAACGGACATATAAGTTTTTATATTTATTCAATAACGTATAAATGTCGTCTTGTTTTGCCAAAATATTAAATGTGATATTTTAGGATGGCCTTCCACAAACCATATGATGAATTGGTCAATGATCTCTAAGATATAATCACAAAATAAAGGTTCAAAACGAATTCAAACCTTAATATTAATATGTACGTAAAAATAATATAATGTGTCAATTACTTGATCAATGTAGCCGATTTACTTTAAAATTAGCATTTGCCGATGACTTCGATGGTTTGGCCTTATGATGTAGTATGAGTGTAGAGTTTATAATACAATTGCAATAACTTCTTGGTGCCGTGGTTTTTACTAATATTATCGTTATAAATAAATAAATATGTTAATCGATAATGCCGTACCATTTCCCCTGTCCCCAAGTGTTATCTCTTTTAAAAGGAATAACCGATTGTATGTTATATTCGCACTATGATTCAATAATAAATTATATATAAAAATAATACTGAACTTTTGTATGATTAACTATACTTGTTTTTCTAAAATTGAGCGCGTATTGCACTAACTATTATACTATTGCACTGTTTGTAATATAAACTCTGTATACGGTTGATACGTGCACTGTCACAAACTGTATTTTTAACTACGTTATAAATAATAATGTAAGACACTTCAAATTATACTGCATAATTTTTTGAATTAATTGAGTTCAAAATGTCGACAAATATAGACAATATTATATAGAAAAAAATGTATGAATTGTATCAATGAATTAATGTGTACTGTACCTATAGGATACAAATTTACTCAGTAAAGTAATGGGTTCAAATTTGCTCCCAAGTGTATTTACTTAACGGTTGTTGTGGTTATAAAGGTGTAGCTAATATGAAGTGCTCCCGTTATGTTACTGTTAGGTGACTTGCGCATGACATTACTGACACAAAGGTGTTGTTAACAGATACCTACTAATGGTCTAAGGGCACGTTTACACCGAGCAGTCGGTCACAATCGACAAACTTCTTCGTCACGCGAAACGCATTTGCGAGCGTTGTGTGCATCTATAACAGGGGCTCCCAACCTTTTGTTGGTTAGAGACCACTTTTATGTCATTATTGTCGACATAAAAGTGGTCTTGTCTACATAAAACGAAATAAAAATATTATAGGAAATCTTTTGTAATTTTGTATTAATGTTTCTGAGCGGACCATAGTTTGGCTCCTGCGGACCACTGGTGGTCCACGGACCACTGGTTGGGAACCCCGCTCGAATAGTCGCTGGTCGACTTTGGATTGCGAACTCGATCATTTGGTTGGCGCATTCGGCGAGCGATAGAATTTGCCTGACTACTTGATGTAAATAAGTCCTAAGTTTCGATTCTATGATTTTTTTACCTACATATATCTGCTTACAGAATTGGGGAGATATGGTTATAGCAAGCCATACCTACTGATCAAAATATGACTGAGTGTATATGTATAAAAAATAATTGAAAACTACCTTAAAAATAATAAAAAAATGACTTGCACCGCGGCCATATACTAATAGGTAATCTAGCATTTCCTTTGTTAATAATTATTATCCTCAAAATCTGTATTTGAATTAAAGATGAACGTAAAGATTGGGTACACATTCATATATTTTAATATTTGGCGATTATCGTGAAAAACAGTAAATAACGTTTATAAATATGAGTAACATTTATTTAAATGTTAAATTTGCTACGCTCAATAATTTACACTAATTAATACATCAGTAATTTACTTATATACAGCATTAATATTGTTATTTAATCCACTATGCATATTCATTACCTACGATATATTCCATTGAGACTGAAATTCATACAAAGTCACGCGTCACACTAATTTGATTAAAATTATATGAGCATCATACAAACCATATTCCGCTTTTGCATTTGTGTATAATGTGTAACGTAGAATAAGTTTTGTTACATTTACTGCCCGCTTGTATGCAAATTGTTTCTTTCATATAATAAATTCATATGTACGAATGCATGTATTAATTTTGTTAAACAATTTAAAATGTGATCCAGTGTTTTTTTTAAGAGATGAGGGAAAAAAGACAATCCTAGATGATTTCAGGTTAGTAGTTATAACGAACCTTAATTTAATGTGAGTTAGATCTTCAGCACCAGTTTAATTTAGTCGTCCAGTGTCCTACATGGTGATTGCTGTTGCTAACCAAACCCAGGTGAACTTACTAAATAAGATCTATTCCATCCATATGATGGAAAAAGTAAAGGGACAGAATATATATAACACGTTTCCAATACGAAACTCTGTACATCGGAGTTCAAAGAACCATGAAATATAGAGCGACCACTATAAAAGAACTTCCTACGCCATTCAACAACTGAAGGGCTGAATTTTTCGATCCATAAGACAAAACTACCACAAATATTAATTAAACGCCCTACTTACGCGAACAAATTTAATTGAATTTTTATTTATAATAATATCGTATGTTCATACGACAACGTGCAGTTTCGCGGCGCAAATACGTAATATAGGTAATAAATGTGTATACATATTTTGATAACTAAATGTTTAATTACCCTGACGTCTTGATAAGCGCACGTTTACTTCCACCAACTGGTAATATACAATAAATTATGATTACATGAAAATAATGGTACACTATTTTTGTAACGCGTTTCCAGTTTCATCGTCCTTTATCTTTGAGGAAAAAGTGGCTGAACGTATTTTGTTGTAATAATTAATGTTAATAATAACAGTTATTGATTAACTATAACAAGTGTGTATAAATATAATAAGTGTGTAAGTCCATTTTAATGTTGTTTTTATAATTTCAATGAGCAATTGGCGAAGTCTCGTCACAATAACCCTTATTATTTATGATCATCCCATTCACGGGTGTGCTTACGGGCAAATGCATATTGCATAATAATATGCAGTTCACACTCTTTTCCACAGTTATCAATTTTATTGTCTTCCCTTTTACATACTTTCTTTGTGTCTTCCTTTTAGGAAATAAGAATTTCATCACAAAAAACCTTGTCACAGAGTGAGATAAATATTTTAGAAACAGTGGCAACATGCAAATATGCAGACAAATTTACAAATTTGCTCTTTCTTGGGTACTATCTATGCATATTTTTTTCAAAGATTTGGTACGTGTTTTCGCTCCAGCTTAAATGGGCTCATAATTTAATTTATGCTTTAAAATTATGCGATCGGACTGCTACCGCACGACAGCAGGGCGGTTGTCGTTCTGCATACGGACGGCTGTGTTTTCAAGAATTGAATAATTTAACGTATTAATTATACCAGCCATAGAGAACGTGACGCAATTTTTTTGTAAATAATATTTTCAAAAATGTTCTTCGTGTTATGTTTCATTTTGGCATATCTTATTCCGTAATCTTATCACCTTAATTACGTTAACACACTTACTTAATATTTGTACAGATTTTTCTTATAAGTGCCTACCTGTAAAATAATTTGTTGCGAATACAAGGTGAGATGTTGGAGATAGTTACAATTATTCACAATATATAATATAATACATATTGTCGCCTGTCAATGAGTCAGGAGAGGCAAATTCTTTCGTAATTGTAGAAAAGGTCACACTTGTGTTTGCTTAATTAAAATATAATTATGTGTATTGTGATCCATACATGTATTTATATTATACATTTAGAATGGAATCCGCAAATTGTGACAACTCTAGCTCCACCATAAATAATTAAGTCTATGTACCGCTGTGTTTAAATTGTATAATATTTACTATCTAAAAGATGCAAATTTGCACACTATAGAGTTTGTTTTTCGCCGCTTCTTCTCCACATCGAAACACCTTCCGAAAAGTGTCGTTCAAAAAGAGTTGCATGTGAATCAATTTTGAATAAATGATATTTAAATTTGAATTGAATTTGAATTTGAAGAAAGATATATGTACTTAACTGGGCATCAAATTAGCTCATTGTTAAATTTAAACTATACATCGTTAATAACTAATGTTTTTTTCGCAAATTCAACTTATTTATTGGAATGTTCCCGGTCTTTGTAAGTGATAGTGGGTCACAATATGTTACATATAAATTTGTAGGTAAGTGATTTATTTATAACCACGATGTGATAATAAAATATATGCGTAAAAATATTTAAGTTATTCTGTCTGTCTGTAGTTTCAAATTAACTTCCATTTTTTTTAATGCAATGGGTTAAACTTATAGTCAACCTTGCTAAGAGCGGCGCTTCAATCTTATCAAATTTTTGCCTAACAAAGTTCAAAGTTCAAAATTGCCTAGGAACTGTAATTGATAGTCAAAAACTGATTAAGGCTATAAGTCCATCTATCCGTCGAGTTCTAGATAGGCGTTCTATTTCAGGTCCCACTACAACCGTGAATCTCTGCTCTATTTCTTTTCTTCCCCATAGGTTCACATAACGATGTGGTCAGACCGTTTCAACTTCGGACCCGCGAGTTTTGATGTTAGATGTACATATGTATGATGTAGTAATCAATTATTGTTAACATATTTTTGTCCCAATATAGGCACGCGTCTCGTCTCATAGTGAAATGTGTTAGGATGAGCTGCCCAAGTGCGAATTTGTAGAGTTACACACTCTTTTTCTAAAGAACTCTGAGTCGTGCAGATTTGCTCATGTTTTTTGTCACCTTCATAGCATTCAACCCTAGACCTCCGGCGGGGTGGCTAAATTCATACCACTGTCATCTGTGGGGTCTTTTTGCTATATATAAACGGTTATTTTCGAGATGATTCATAGTCCAAGAGGATGTTGAACTGGGACGCTTATATTATAACGTCCATGTTAAAGAGTACGTATTAACAACAGATAATTGGTGTCTCTTACGGTAAATATTTAAATTCACTTTAGAGCCACAACCGAGTTAGTTTGGGTATACCAAGATTTTGTTACATTGTATCTAAGAAATAATGCATGTGAAAGGTTCTTTATATACAACTATTTTTAGTTTATGGTATTAGGAAAAATAACTTATGAACTATGTCATATTTGAATGATTATGATTACGAAATTGATATCAGTATTAATAAAGTGGATATTTAGATATTTTACGTAAAACTTGTTAATAGTGTAAGCCAGCGGTCGGCATCCTTTTTGGCCACAAGTCCCACATAGTAGTTAAAATGGCGGCCGCGTTTGTCGAAAAAAAGGAGGTGACGAAAGGTCTCTAAAAATTTTTCGACAAAAAAAAGATAGGTAGTTATATAATTAATTGGGATTCATTTGTACGTTTTAAATTTCCATTTGAGAAAAACCACGTGCGGATTTTTTTGTACTATTTAATGTAGTTATATTATATATGGCACGTGTAGTGCGTTGCCGACTCCTGGTGCACGCAATGATTGGGTCCTTTTACCGTGTTTGAAAATGGAGGAGGTACTTTAGTTGTATTTTTTTATTAACTTGAAATCTCGTACGCTAATAACTTAGTCAGGTACATATTGATTATGAACGGTCAAAAATATAAATTTCCTCTATAAGGTACTTATTTTACTTTGGAATCGAGGACCCCAATTTAAAGTCAGTTGCTTGACCTTTGACTTCTATTGTAAAGTACTTTTGACTTACGACGAGGACTTATAAGTGAATATCTGTTACGTCAATCGATTTCATTATAGATAGTCACTTGACGCAATTCCGTTAAATATTTATAGAATAAAGTAATTGCTAAAACTGTCAACTGTTTGTTAAGTCAAAGTAAGTTATGATACCATTAGTTTGACATGATTAACGGTCTCTTATGTCCAAAATATCGATAGGTTTGACGTCAAAGTATCTGTGGTTTTTGTGATCTTTGTTTCTTGTGAAAATATTTTGGATAAATTCCTTAGTATTCTTTAGAAGACTCGGCTAGAACTACAACTCTGATTGGCTACGTTTTTGATTAAAAAAACAATGTAGAGTTCAATATCCACAGTTGTAATAAAATAGGCAACGGTTGATTTTTGAAAAACAATCTTCTTAGTCCTGATTATAATGTCGAATATTTGATGTCAATTAATGATGTTTTTTTGTAAAATTTCAATTATTGTGTGAAACGTGCATTTTTCCGATAATATATTAAAATACTCTTATTTATCATATGTATACATCATACAATAAAATATGTTATGACATTGATCACACCCGTAATTTCATTTTAAATATTTTTGTACTAATTTGAAGAACAAAATCGTACGGAATAATATTCTATTTGGCAGAATCAAATGAAACGCGCTCACGTGCACCTTGCTGAGGTTTCAAACAATACCCTTCGCAAAGGTTGATGTGGAACTATACTTATTATACACTTACACTGTATTGTGGGAAATAAACTACAATGCGTTTTGATCGACAATTGTGCGCCTTATCGCAGTTTAAGCTCAAAACTTTAAATTATCCTTATGCACTATCAACGTACTTGTACGAATTAATTGCTCGCAAATTTTGATGTCGTATTTAAATTCAATATTTTGACCATTGAGTCATGTTTTAACTCTTGTTATAGCTTCCGTGTTTTCAAATTAAATGTTTTATTACCATTATTTATTTTTAAACCGAATCCATTTTTTCTGTCAATAGAGATAGATGAGCTTACAGAGATTGACATGAGGCTCTTTTTTATCCTGAAAATACCCTGAATTTGAAAATTAAACAAAAAATACAAGTCGAACCTGCGTCCACAATCTCATTAACGATGTATGTACTTAACATTGATATGTCTGGCAAATTAAGTGATTAGTTAAAACTATTATTTAATTCGTGAAATAGTGTGTTCAATGAATAAGTATTACGGTTATAACAGCGACTAAAGTTCAACGTAGGCTTTCATTGTTGTTTACAATCTAATCGTGGAATACCTATAACTTTAAAACCCATTAAATTTAAAACGATTAAATGCACGCATATTAGTTTTAATTTATTAATTATCAATTTGTTGTCTACAAAATGTATTCTGAATCAGACGCTACCTGCGTCTGATTCAGAATACATTTTGTACTCCTGTACTTTACTGAGTACAAAGAATTTATTATCTATCTACCCGCGAATTCAAACAACATTACGTAAAATGAAGGTACATCAAAGTCATCAACATATGACTGAATATTGCTATCGACAATATACATTGGTATGGACAGATATATAAAAATATATATGTATCAAAATCGAGAAATAATTCTGTAATTTCTAACTATACGATGTTGACAAAATGTTACATGATTTGTGTCCGATATTAATATTAATGCGAAGTTAATTATAAGGGTCATGGAAAAGACATCAAAATATGTGGGTTTAACTTTAAAATTGTGATACCTGGCTAACAAAAATATTCCATATTTTCGTAGTAGTAGTCAGGCTGTACACGAAACGTATGTATGTAAAAGTTACGAACCTTTTCAATAATTTTGGAGATTGAATAGAGTGTATTATGTACTGAATTACATTCTGATGCGAAGTATACTGTGCGCAGTTATATTGGCAGGGGACTGGCCGCCGCGTGGTGATAGTGGCCGCGGCGTAACGAGCCATCCACTGATAGCTTATCGCTGGCATTAACGTCGACACCACCCTATCTTGTTTGTATGAACAACAATAAACGTGTGTGTATTTGTGGTACGCTCGCAGAAAAAAATACTTTTATCTTGTTATTGGTTTTGTTTCAATCACACAATTAACAGAGAGTTACGCATTTAAATATAGGCAACAGTTCAATATCGTCAGTTATTGGGGCGATACTATTAAGGTATACGTTACAATAAGTATTGTTATTGCATTTTTGATTATGTTTGTTATGTTAATGGTATAATAATTGATGATTTATTGTTTTCATAATTAAATAACTATTACTTGGGCAACGACTGTACTCCAGTCGGTGAGGATGGATTAAACGGACGTTCTACGTCCAAATTTATTTAACGCAATATACGCACGGCGGCCCCGATTTCATTTGTAATTATTTGCAGTTTGCGTGCTCAATGACGACAACTTGTAGTTCTATCTATTCATAAATATCGCTTATTCATTTAATATTGTATTATTTCATTTATAGTAATATTTACATTACTGTCTCAGTAGTGGTTTCTTAATGGTGTATAGAGTCGTCTCTCTTCGACCTTGCGTTGAAGAAACATTCGATAAATAACAAATATGTGGTTTATTTGCACGTTCGGCTATTCAATTTTAATTAAGCGTGTCAATTAACACTTGTGTATACAAGCAACGCAACGATGGCAATAATTACTGTGATATCGCATACATGGAAATGCTAAGGTAACATTTTAACATACCATTTACTTTAATTAGTATACTATTATCATTATAACATATTTGCAGAAGTAATATCTAAGTGTAATAAATATATGTATACATAACTATGGACAGAAACTCATTGTTACATAAGCGGAGAAAAAGGCGCCATATTAATAGGTTTTACAATTACAGGAATATAAAATAAAATAATCCTACAAACATTATTCTTAAGGAAACAGACACAATTCCAGCTCAGTGTCGCACGGACACTAAGCTCCGACGTTTTTAATAATATCGGCTCTACTGCAACCTGGGGGTCTATTCTCTACTGCCAATGAAGTTTCGGTTCCAACCGAAAGTGATTTTTTATCTATACACATTACACAGGTACTAATATTATAAAGAGGAAAGATTTGATTTTTAGTTTGTTTCTTTGAATCGATTCAATACGCCCTGAAACTACTTGGCTGATTTAATTTTTTTTCATTAGTATTTTACATCATCTCTGATGAACATAGGCTATATTGAATACGAAAGAAAAATAAGGATTCGCGTGAAAATTTCGATTATGTAACCCAACGGGCAAAGCCGTGGATTCTGCTCGTGTATACCATAAAAGTAGCTGACGAGCAGTCCACCTGATGTTCTGAAGGTAATGCCTGAAGTTTGATTTTTCTTTGGTATTAGGAATTATTATAATTTACTGTAACGAAAGGCAAGAGGAACATTCTGCAGAAAAAAAATAAAAAAACCTTAAAATATGCGTGAAGTATACCGAACAATACTTTTTTTCTTGAATGTTTAAAGCCGTAGAGAGCAGAATGTAGCTATCAAATAATTAACGTCCTTAATTTTTTTTCGATCATATCTCGAACGTTCACGTAACTTCGAATAAAAAAAAATACGCATTCCTTGCGTTCAGAGTAGACCCCTGATCCGAAGTGGTTCCGACTGATTTATAGAACTTATAATGTTTCTGTGGCATATTTATTGTTTCGTATTCTATTACCATTTTATTATATAATTGAAATGGTAAACGAGCATTTATATGTCCAAACATCTGAAGACATTTGCAGGTGGCAGAATCGTTTGTGGTTCAACTCTGAAAGTACCACTGGCTCACATTCTATCTAATAACAGCAGTGTTCAGCGCTACTGTATTTCGCTATTTAGGGTGTGGAGTCACATTTAATCTTCAGGAGTAGCAATGCATCTGTGATATACCTCAGGTATGTCTTCACAGGTAGGTCACACCTCATTTAATCTAGGGTTGACTATACATACGGCGGCAGCCATCAGATATCAAGTGTACTGCACTGCTGGTTGGCTACTTCAATATTATTTAGTATAGAAAATATTGATGTAAGCGGTGATAGCCTAGTGGTTAAGGAACGCGGTCTCTCATTCGAGGGGTCCGAGGTTCAAACCCCTGGCACGCACCTCTGACTTTTCTAAGTTATGTGTGTATTAGAAAT
>DWIJ01000525.1:0-11046 GCA_018248315.1 Chioides albofasciatus
GGAATGCCTCGGAAAAGTATGTCTCCCTTACCACACCCTTCAAACCAGAACACAGCAGCGCTTAACACTGCTGTTATCAGGCGGAAATAGGTGACGGTGGTACCGCCGGAGTCGAACCAAATAGGGTTCTTCAAACTTTACCATACCCAGTAGTGTCACAGTCACGGGTTGAAATAAAAATTGTAAAATTAAAGTTTATCTTCATTCCCGAAGTTCTACTTCTAACATTTTGTGCTTATATTTTTCTACAATATTTCCGTGGTGGCATACAGGGTGCGGAGTGCCGCTAAATACAATAAGGATATATCTCCGTAGCCGCGGTTGCCCTTAAAACTGCCCATTCAATGACGACTGCAGTCGTAAGTAAAGAATTAATAAAAGTAGCAAGACGACTTCTTTTTCATCAATCCTTTATTGTGCCACTGCTGGGCATAGGTATGACAGATTGAGAAGGTTAAGGCCATGATCCATACCTTTGTGAATTCAAAGGTATCTTTAAGAAATAAATCAGTCGGGTGTCCAAGTTTCCTAACGATGTTTTCCTTCATCGTTAAAACAAGTGATGGTTAATTTCTAATACATATACATAACTTAGAAAAGTCAGAGTAGAAAAGTCAGGTACGTGCTTGGGATTTGAACCTCGAACTGCTCGATCGAGACGTCAACTTTCAATTCTAAGGTCTACTCAATTTAGTACATTTATAATTTACTACTCAACACTACATTACAATTTTTCTTTTTAGTGGCAGAAATTATGTACCAATTATTCAACATAATATACTAGCTGACCCGGCAAACGTTGTTTTGCCATATAAGGGGTATGATAGATGTTAGCCGATTCTCAGACCTACTTAATATGTTCACAAAATTTCATGAGAATCGGTCAAGCCGTTTCGGAGGAGTACGGGAACGAACATTGTGACACGAGAATTTTATATATAAGATTTAGAGTCATTGCATTATAATCCACCCGTGAACAGCCGCCCTTCCATCCTGCAACGTATGAATAAAGTATTCCATATGAAAGACGATCCGTCGCTCGAAGGTGTTTGTTCATGAGCTAACAGCAACCGCTATCTACTGAGATAGTGGTACTGTAATCAAAGTTGATAGCGCTATACAGAGGCCGATTTTGATAAAAACTGTACTGAATGGTTAAATAAACAAAAAAAACTATTGATTTACTGATAAAAAAATCTATGTTAGGGATCGAACAAATTAATTTTGAAAAAATAACATAGTCTGTTATTTAACTATGAGATAGTGTTTCTTGTAAGGACCCAATTGTGGGATAAAAACTATACTGCATGGTTATTAAAAAAAAAATCTATTTTCTTAGGCGTTGAACAAATTGATTTTGAAAAAAAAATCACGCTGTATTATTTCACTAGGTCGATTTTGATAAAAATTATACTGCATCATTACATTTTAAAAAATAGTTTATCCATAGTCAGAGGACGAAAAAAAAATTTTGAAAAAAAAAAAACACGCTGTATTATTTCACTATACGATAGTGTTGCTTATTAAGACCAAATTCTGGGAAGTAATGATAAATGATAAAGTAAAGGAAAAGGTTCATTTGTAAGAAAAAAACATATTGACATAACGTTGGCAGTTAAGTATCCGCCATTTGTTAATTTAACATTTCGCATATCGCGGAAGAGCAAGGGGAGGTTTCACACGCTAACTCTAGAGAGACTATTAAATGCAGCCTATTCGTTCAGGAGCAAAACACACTAAAATCTGATATAAAAGTTTGGATATTTTTATACGGTTTTATTTTTTCATACAGCTCCATAACGCCAAATTTATCTTGATTTATAACCTAAACAACATATAACAATACCGGTCATATTTGCAGTCGGGTTTTATGTCCCTGTGCGATTTTTATTCAATATATTTTATTTAAATCCTCTTTCAGCGCAAATATTTGTACGTATATAGATTTGCAAATATTAATCCATCGTCTATTATAAATTTACATTGCGCTGCTCTAAAAAGAGGGTATTATTGTTGTAACTTGGACTAGGCCGTGATTACTTAGTAGCTTGGTATTTGGCTTCACACGATAAGGTTCAGGGGTTCGAATTTGAAGCTCCAGATTAATGGAGTAATGTGTTACTACAATACACAAACATCGTCATCATCAACAACCAATTACTGTCCTCTACTGGGCACTGGTCTCCTCTCAGAAAGAGAAGGATTAGACCATAGTCCACTGCGCTGGCCAAGTGCTTATTGGTAGACATCACATACATATAGAATTTTGTTTTGCACACACGCAAACACAACACAAACGTCTTGTGGGAACCCTCATGATTTTTTTGTATGTAACATGCCTACGGATTTACTTAAGAGAAGGACTATTAAAACTGCCAAGTAGTATTCAGCAGCTTGGCACTATTCCTGTTACAAATTCAGGTCCAAAGGGGTGGTACTATGGGGTCACACACGGCTCAATCTTACAAATATAAATAGATAATTGAATTCAAGCATGAAATACATAAAACGCCTCATTTTTTTAAATGGGTCGCTCGCTCATATCCAACCTTACGTAAGGACTTTTGTTTGTTTTTAATTAAATTAATTGGAACGGATTATCCTAGTTACCGCAGGGAACACAGTCCATTTAGTTATTGACTCAGTGAAAAGGTCAACAACCTTACAGCCTTACGTTACATTGTAAGGAAATGTGTGTGACGTGTAATATATTAATAAAGTAACATGATTAGAATTTCTTTTTCTAGATGATATGAAAAGTAATGAAATCACATTAACGGATTTAAAATATAGGTAAATAAATTCACCAGAGTTTTTGCAACATTCAAGTTTAATATTGAATCCTTTTTACAGTAGACTGATATGGTTTTATTTCTAATGTGTGTCATCATCATCATCATCTTCAACAACCCATTACTGTAACTACTGGTCACGGGTCTCCTCTCAGAATGACGATTAGGCCATAGTTACCGCGCAAGCCAAGTGGGTGTTAGTAGACTTCACATACGGTTGAGAATTTTTTTTATAAATATCTAAGGACTGCAGTGGTACATCCACCAAAACTACAATAATTATTCGTCGACCTTTTCTTCTTCCTTGTTTAGTAATAGCTAAATTATAGCTTGTTAATAAAAGTTTTTGTAAAATGTTGAAATTCAGACTTCTTTTAAACATGAAGTATTCGAAATCAATCCTCAGGGACGATTTGGATTCCGATGTTATTAAAAGACCATACTTTGCACTACAGCAATGTATTCACGAGGAATTTTATCTCTTATTTTTCATACGCCATTTTTATACAATTAAAATGAAATTAACCGAAAGAAACGTCATTCCTTTTCCGAATAAATTACATTACACGTCGTATGCACGAAGCAGTGTAGGAGATAGGGACAGTAATATATTGAATCAGGAGTTCTCCTTGATACGTCTAACAAACTTCTTGCGTTTGTTCGTAATCAATTTATATAAGTTTCGTGTGTCAAAATCAGGTACCTTCATGAGTAAGGATAATTTAAGTTAGAAGTTTATTTGCTCGCTACTTCTTTGTTCTTACACGTCTCATTTTAACACAAAAGATAAATACAGCGTCGAACAAGAGCGGTAATTGAGATAAATATGTTCGCTATAACTTTCTGGCTATGTAACGTAACAGAATCAACTGAGTTTGCCTAACATCTTACCTGCCATTCCTCGGCGACGTTATCCAACTACAAGTTACGTGTGTACAATAAATATTTGTCTGTTTCTATTTGCAGAATAGTTAACCGTTTCGCGATTCTTCGTATGTGTAGCTGTACTAGCTTCTATACGCGTGTTTGCTTGGACTACAATAGTATTAAGAATAAGTTTGAATATTTAGATTCCTATATGTTTGGTACTACGGCATCTTAAAATGACATTTGCAATTACATAAGAGAAATTTTCAAATACCTACATAACGTTTTTTCATGTTTCTATTATATATGTAGGTACAAAAAAGTTTATAGTTTTAGTGGCTGGCTTAGGGCTCTTTATTTCCATATTTACGGAAATTTAATTAAAAATGTATAAAATTAATAATCACCTTTAGTTTTCTTTTAGTATGTCAATTACAGCATCATAACAAATCCATTAAATCCACAGTGTTAATTATAAAGCAATGTTTAGTGAAAATAAGCTCAAATGAGGCGATTAAGGACTGAAGATGAACAGAGCGGGCTACGATTACACCGTGCCTGTGTCGACTACGTACTACGCCAGTAATAACCGCCCGCCGCAGTATGACCGCGGCTACGGGCAGCTTGCGGCCGTACCGCTATACAGTCCCACCGCCCACCCGCTATCTAACTACGCAGACATATACGAAGGCAACAATGATACCACGCTCCGAGCAGAAGAACGACACTGGTATATAGAAAACCATAAAAGTTTACAGCCCACTTTCGAAGTAAACCATGAGTCCGCACCTCAGGATGCCAAAATTAAGAAAGAAGAGGAAAAGAAAGTCGATCCTCCAATCAGAAGGGCTGAAGCGACGCAAGCGCGTCAAAGGAGAAAGGAAGACCGGTGTTCCTGCGAATGTTGGCCTACCTCAGACAACAATGTCGTGCAAGATAGCGCGGGGAATGAGACGACGCGGTCGCTCTCCGGCGTCGACATGGTCGCGTCGTACGGTGTTTATGGAAATCCGCAAGACGACGAGAGTTCAGGGTTCGCGCGGATCTCGGAAAAGCCCACGTATGGGCAATCGAGTGACGCGCCAGTACAGGGTGTAATTGTAAATCAGCAAGGCAACAGTGCGGTGGTACGGGCGACTCCGCCGGCGGAGACCACTTGCAAGTGCTGTCCGTGGTCGTCGAACGGCCAAGCCGCCAACTCGGAAGATTACTGCTGGATCCACTACTGCAAACCAGCTTTAATAGTCTTGCTGCTCTTGTTTTTTCTAATTTTGTTGGGCGTTTCTACAGGGTTCTTACTGACAAATAATTGTAAGTATATTACCTTTTTATATACCTTGATAAGTAGCAAATATGCATATTATTTACCTGATAGTAAGTGGGTCCTACAACCCATGGACATCTGTAAATAAACCCCAAATAAGATTTGTCGTATTGAAAGTCGACAACAGGAACTTTGCTATTCCTGAGGATTTTGGAAGACTTGGATAAGTATATCCCATCAAATCAGAACACAGCAAAAGTATGGCGTATATTTTTATAGTGTTTAATATTCTTTTGTGACTTCTTGCCTTTACATACCTGTATGCATAATATTATCGCAGGCCTTTATTGCCGACATAATGCCGTCACGAAAGCGATAAGTCATTTTACATACATGCGTGTTCAACGATAAGGGTTTTAATATACGAGCGACAGCCCACGCCGGCAACCGTCGCCGACGGCGCAGCGACAGCGAAAACGGCGATAGCAATCGTCGGTAATCGATGACGACCGTCGCCGATTGTCGTCAACGCAGGTTGTCGTGTGTGTATCCTTAATGCGCTTACTCACACGCCTGCCGCAGGGCCGATTTAGAGTGCATGGGGGTTGCCGCGATATCGGGATTATCTCTACACACTTGCCTGCCGTGCAGAGTTCCAGAGTTGTTCCATGCGGCAGAACCAAGAGGGCAATCTAGGGACCAAGGGTGAAATCATACATAGACACATCACAATTAAGAAGGCAATTTAGGGACATTATCACTCTTGCACCCGAGATTGCCCCTTCGGCAGGCATGTGAGTAGCCCATCTTACTGCTCGTATGTTACGTTCCTAAGTAATTTTCCATATTCTACGCTTGAAACAGACATATCTTATTACAGTATCTAATATTACTTAGTGAAAGCGCGGGTGACGTAACACGCTTGTTCAGACCGATAAATTAAATCAGCGAGTCACTTTTGATATTGCGTCGGTTTTATTAATTTACTGCTCGCGTGTTCCCCTTGGGACTGAAATCAAAATGGCGTTGCAGAAAAATTAATAAATTACTGCAAATTAATTAGACCCCTTTGAAATCTACATTTATAATGGAAATGGAATGAGAACGTACATTTTTGTGGCTTCGTTTAGAAATGTTGTTACAAAACTTATTACGGTAAAAATCAGTTAACGTATTTTAAAATTCATATTATTCTTACTTATTTTTACTTTTACAGCAGTGTTTTAGCAACTAACATGTTATATAACAATTGTAACTTAGTGATATGGATTTCGACCTCAATACTAAAGCCAGGAGTTCAAATTCTAGGCACGTCTGATTTTTGGAAGTAATGCGTGTATTAAAAATTAATCACTGCGTATATTTACGATGTAGGAAAACATCGCGATGAAATATGTACACCTCTTCAGGTTGCCTAAGAAAAAGAAAACAGTATGAAATACATATGAACTCTAAAAATGCGCCTTTGTTCCGGATAGTGGACTATGGGCTAAATTTTTCTCATTCTGGCAAAAGACCCACCAGTGGGCATGGGTCTTTTGCTCATAACTTTCTAGTAGTATAATTTTAAACTAGCCCAACAGTAAAGCATTAAAAGGTTTGCAATCAAATCTATAAACAGAAGCGATCAGACTATATTTGTTTTTATCTCACAGAGTAAAAACCTATTTCACCTGCGCAGTGTAGGGAGCTGGAAACGCTCATATAATAAAGAGTAAGTGTGTCCAGTACGTATGGAAAGATTTACTATCTCAAAGTGGTGCTTCACTTTTATTTGTAACCACCCTTACCTCTGCAGGTATTTTAAAGAAAATTGTGATATTCCGTGTGAGTTACCTACTTCTCACGGCGGCTTTGAACGGGAGTGATGAACTACTTCCAAAGACTCTAAATTCCTTAAAATTTTAAAGAACAAAGTATGTTTCGAAGTAGAACTTTTTACCAAAGTCCGTTTTTTCCGGGAACTATACTTATCATTGGAACTTTTTCAGACGAGAGTGAATGGCTTACCACAAGAGACATTCACTAAAAAGAAGGTTTTAAAAAACCTTAAATAGAAACTTTCATCGTCTTAATAATATTGTTATGGAATGCACATTAAAATAATACAAATTATTGAAATTTATACATTTTCACTAACAAAGAATAAAAAGAACACAAAGTGCTTTCTGAAACCCGAATAGCATGCGTTAATTAACATTTTACACAGGAGTTGATATTCGTTAAATTCGATTTAATTTCGCATGCAATGTTGCGAAACAGACTCTCTGTTTCGCACATACCTAAATTTCTAGCTAAAACCAAGCAAAATTACTTTGTTACTAATACTAGATAACGGTAGACGCAATGTATGCACGAGAGAGTTCGTTTTTAGCTCGGACATACGAGTAACTGTTAGTTCAAAAATATGGAACATACGCTATCCTCGCTGAAGTTGAGGTCGGTGAACCGAGCAGTCAGTAATTGTTTGCAACGTATGTAGAACATTCGGTGTCAGCAACAGCAGTCGAAAGCATAACTGGCAATTAACACAGTCACAGTACAAATATAAAAGAAAAAATGTGGGAAACCTTTCCCTAATCGAACCAGCTCATGTTAAAATATGGTTTCAGTGTCTTGTAAGCGATAGTTGCGTCGGCTACTATTTTGTCACTTGAGCTACTGAACGTCGTTTAATCGTAGAGCAACATCGCTTAATCTGATGCCAAGTGGGCATCTAATTTGGTGTTTGAGCGACCGAAATTGATGTTTCATTTTAATTGGAAAACCTGGCAACATTTAATTGTCAACGCGACGCCAAGCAACTTTTGTTAACTACATTAACTTTGCACTTTTTACGTTCAAATGAAATTTGAAAAATTTCGTTCGTTGAAATTTGTCAAATATCAATTTCTAGTAGGCAGTGAAACATCATTGTTAGGCAAAACATGGATAGATTGATTATTGATAACGGGCGTAAAACTACCAGCTAGTGGCTCAAGCGATAGTAGACAATGGGCGGTTAGCCTTAGGGTAGAGAAATAATTAAAGTGTGTAAGCTTCAGCTTTATCGTCGGAGTAAACCTTTTGAAGCTTTGTAGCAGATATTGCGATTAAACTAAAACGATATTACTTTCTAGATATTTTATATTGACTTTACGCGAATAAACTAAAAATGATACGAATTTTGTAAATATGTAATCTGTATCTACACTAATTCTTCTTGTTTATTTGAATTTAATAGTTTCCAAAACTATTGAATCGATTAAAAAAAATACCATAAAATCCAACATTATCCCTGATGAACATAGGCTATATTAAATACGAGAAAACATGGGGACCCCCGTGAAAATTTCGATAATGTAACCCAACGGACAAAGTCGGGGATTCTGGTCGTTTATAATATTTTGATGAATTGAAAAATAGATAAACTTTAATAATAGTGTCAAAGTAAAATAAGGTTGTAAACGAAGACATGTGGGTGCATCGTTTTTATAATTTGATTAATGTTGTGATGTATCTGATCAAAATTTTGAACAAATTCTCTACGAAACAACAAAAAGTAAACGCGCGAACCCCGCAGAGCGCGTAACCGCTCGCAGATGACTTTATAACCTCAATTCGCTGTTGATTCGTTGAAATGAAATAGTGAGGTGAGGGGTAAGGGGGTAGCTAGCTAGTACAGCGTTCCGCTCGTTTTTCTCCCTGACAGAACATTTATTTTAGTGGCACTTCGGGCGCCACGTAGAGGATTTTCAAATTGCAATGAAACTATTGGAATTAAGGAATTGGCTTAAATATTCACAAGAAATATTGCAGTTGGAAACGGTTCAGAAGTTTAGTAATATGAAGTGATACACTTAGAATGGAGTAACAGAGAGTTTTCGTTCTGTATTTGTTACTAGCATTATTTCATTTACAGAGAAATATTTGCCGATTTGTTTGCTATGGAACATGTCTGTTATTATAGAATCGTTCTTGGTTTGACCGCCTTATTCTAGTTTGTAAATTTTAAAAGGGAGTGACACATATTATGTTTCGTCTTAGTCTTGAAAGTATGCATACGTGGTCAACTTTAAGTGCATATATAGAGTATTAATTAGGTATAATAAGAATTTATATGCAGATAACATCCCTTATCCAATGGTAGTTACAATTTTGTATCAGGCGCATGCACCAGTATCGTGAATAAGAAATGCGTTTTTCAAGTTATAAAATAACAATGAAATGTGCAATAAATTCATATCGTATTGGAGTTATATAAAATACATATGTATACTATACTTAACTTTACTCCACATTTAATATTAAAACCTGTGAGCTTGCGTTTAATTACGAAATGAAATGGAGCTTCAAATTTATTCCCGTATTTATTTAGGTATCTACAGTAAGCGGTTTAGTAAAACCTTTTTTCGTTTATGTTCATCCGTACTTCTATTTACTGTTATGCGAAGTGAGGACGAAATGCCAAGGAACGAGTAGTATTTAAGATAAACACATTCATTGAGTTTGGATCTGTCACGATTTTGTAAAGAAGTTGCGGTGATGGACCGATATTTTTACTGTCAGGTAAAACGATACCGACCCGACACCCGTTTACCCGACAGTAAAAAAAATCGGTCCATCATCAACAGCCAATAATGTTTTTCAAGCGTATGTATGTGTTTACTTATGTATTTATGTTTGTTTCGTTTGGATACGTCTTAATTGCAAGAGTAACCATAGGTTGTAAATTTTGAACCACCCGGATTTTGTTTTTATTAAAATTGCTGGTTTCTTTTTTTAGCGCGGGTTAATTTTCATGGACCCCACTATGCCCAGGCAGTAGTATTTTGGACTATTAGTGTCTAAACTCTGTAGTGTTTTTGGATGATTAGTGCCAGCGGCAGCAGTCTCGACATAGATAACGATCGCTTTACGTCCGAAATCGGTTGTTAAGTCTTACCGATAATAATTTGACTAATATTGGTTAACATCATATTCTCAGCCCGGTAACATCGGCCGTCATGACGCTGGTGTTAACATCAGACTCGTTCCAAGAATGGTGTCCCTCATAAAATAAGCGATCAGAACACACAAACGATACCTGAAGCCCTAAAGACGGGAATGTGATTCCCATATCCGCCTCCATGGGTTTATAAAATACCATACAAATGTATACAAGATAAACAATTTCATTCAGTTCGGATCTGTCACAATTTCGTAAATAAGCCGCAAGTATGATGGACCGATCTTCGATATCGCAACTACAGAGAAAAATATATTTTTGTTATTTTTGTCAGAAACTTTCTGACGTCCTCGGCATTATTATTTCTAAGCGTATTGAATTTTCCCAGAGCATCATAGAAATTAGAATTTATATTCTTCGAGATACTCCGTTGTAGATTTTCATGAAATATCTTTGGTATTGTTCGGTGATATTATATCAGATTAAATTCTTTATAAGATAACTGTGGGATAAAAATATTTGAAATGCTTATGGATATTACTTCGAACATATTTCGATTTTATTAGATGCATGATGGACAACAATGGAGTTCAAATATTAATCAATTGATATTGGTTACAATCTTTACCATAATATTTTATGAGTATTTTTATATCACAATATCATCGTAAAAGGTGAAACCAGTAAATTAAAATAATACCAGAGGAATGATGTGGTTTAAAGCGAAAAATTTCTATGTAGTGTTTCAAAATCCTTACTACCATATATTTGAAGGTGGTAGAACCCCCTATGGATTAACTCCGGTGGCACACCGCCACATCTATTTCTGCCTTATAACAGCAGTGCTGTTTTCTTCTGTTCTGAAGCGTTTGGTAAGAGAGACATACTTTTCCGGCGAATTACAGTTTAGTCCTCTAGTGTAGCTGCGCATCTGTGGCCGAAATCATACAGGGATCTAATCTTGTCTGGGGTTGATTACAGATGTCTATGGGCGGTAGTATCCACTTAACATCAGGTGGACTGCATGCTTGTCTGCTACTCCTATGTTATAAAGAAAAACTAGTAGCTATACTTACCCTTCTTCAATTTCAAAACTATGGCGGATAAAGCTTACTAACGATGCCCTCAGGGATACCAGTGCAACTGGAGCCGATTTCAAAATTATTTTTGTTAAATTTAAGGTGTTTGTACATTTT
>DWIJ01000526.1:0-11038 GCA_018248315.1 Chioides albofasciatus
AGAGAAAGTATTGACTTCCAAAAATCTATATTTAGAATTTTCTTTACTTATTTTTACTATTTTTATTAACTTCGTTATTCCAGCTTCGTATGTGGAGACGTACTCGCTCCTTCAACCCGGCAATCAGCACCACTTGCTACGGCGTGGACGGCAATCGCAACTTCAACCACTCATGGGCTACTGTTGGCGTTTCCACCAACCCCTGCTCCGACATATACCCTGGACCCGAGCCGTTCTCTGAAGTAGAAACCAGATACGTTAGAGACATTCTTCATGAGTACATTGATAGGATCCAGCTGTACCTTGACATCCACAGTTTTGGCAACTACGTTCTTTTCACGTATGGAGATGGAACTCTGCCACCAAACGCACCACAACTGCACCACGTCAGTGCAGCGCTGGGCGCCGCCATTGATGCCCACAAGCTGCCTCAGGCCAATTTCTATTTGGTGGGAAACAGTGGATTAGTGTTGTATCCGGCATCAGGATGCGCTGATGACTACGCGCAGGTAAATTAACATTTTCTTTAAAAAAATACAAAATAGTAATTTATCCATTTGATCTATTTTTTAAGATCAAATATTTGGAGGACTGCGTGTGAGGAATTAAGAAAATATCGCGACTGATAATTTGTATGCCTATACAAAAAGGCACATGTAATTGAATAAACACATTTCATCTAGTCCTACCTCTTCTCATTTCATTTAATTCATTTGGTTGTATTTAGAAATTGTCATAAAACCATATAATTTAAACTTTCAGTACGTTGGTGTACCATTTGCGATCTGCCTGGAGCTTCCAGACCTCGGCTTCGACTTCAGGGTCCCACCAGAGTTCATAGAGCAGATCAACATGGAATCTTGGGAGGGCATCGCAAGGTCTGCCCGGATTGCCGTCAGTCACTACAGAGCTAGGCGGCGGAATGTTTAATGTTATACCTTATTGTAATTTTGTTCAAAACATTAGGTAAATGTAGTCTTGACTGATTAAGTAATAAATTGTTTTTAATTTTTGACTCAGTGTACAATTATTTCAGTTAGTACCTAAATATTAATAAGCATTTAACCATTTGTGTTTTATTTAATATGGAGATCGTTTAGAAAATCATCGTTAAGAAATTAGTTTAAGGTGTAAGATAAAAAGAAATGATGATGATGATGATGACGATGATGATGATGATGATGGAATATTGTTGATGATGATTATGAAATATTAAATTGTAACAATTCTTCGATAAAACCAAAATGGTTTCTTTTGTGTAATTAATCAACATATAAAGTTACTAAACGTGTACTAAAACAAAGCAAATAAACAAATTTTTGGGGCGCTTAATCATAATCAGAATAAACCCTACAGGTCTTTACCGGCCGCAATATGATTCAATTGCGAACATTGATGAGATAAAAACTTATGGATACCACTATAAAACGTGCTTTGTATCCAAATTTTAGCAATAAAATTATTATAATCATACACTTTAATGTTTAATGGTCAAACCTAAGCCTATGACTAATGTAGGGTTCATTTGTAATCAAATTGCTAATAAAAAAATATTATTGAATTATATTTACAAAAAACAAAACAATAAACTGCATACTTTAATATTCTAAATTTGAGCAATTATCATTATTTCAAAATCACTAGAAATTTTCAGAAATACGAATCACGATGGACTTTCGTGAAAAAAGACTAAAACGTTCTGTAATATCAGTCGAATTGTATACTATTTTAGATATGAAATATACGGATACAATCATTAAGCGATTATCTCTGTTATATTACTTTATCGCTTATGAAAAATGACACGAATGAAATACGTTAGATAAACCTAATGAATACAATACAGACTGTGATCACTTGTCGAAGATGGCGGTGAATATATTTTTAGTATTAGCTGCTGTATTTAGCATAGTATCTGCTGGAAAACATGATGTCTATTCAGGGTAAGTATTGCAACTTTCTACTGTACATTTGTAATTAGGTACTTTAGTTTAATCTATTTATGTTTACTTACTATTCTATTCAGGTGACAACAATTAAGAATATAGACCAATATGGTCCTATGGCTCATTTTTAAACAATTCATAAGACTTGATAAGAAAGGATACTAATGTTAGTTCGTTATCCATAATGCAATGAGATTAAAAAGTACAAGTGAAAATTAATAAATATTCCATATCCGAAGCCTTTGTCTATACATTTAATGAAATACTAAAAGGTTTTTTTTTTTTTCATTAATACATTTGTGACTGAAAATTCGATGGAAAATGCCTAAGATCGGATTTTTTAAATTATATACCGAAGACAATTTGCAACAAATGACTGTTTTTTTTATAAAACGTTTCTAATACTAATAGGTGTACAGTCCATGGAGTGGAACTACGAGACGATAATGACTTAAAACTCCTTAGCGAGTTAGAGATAGAGTTAAACCTGGACATTTGGCGCTATGGGTACCCGGCGAAACGAGACGCACTGGTCATGGTATCTGAAGAAACAAGAGTGGACTTCTTGGACAAATTGGATGCAAATGGTGTCACGCATTACTTACATATTTCTGATGTGGTCAAGTAAGATTTTCTTCATCATTTCCATTTTATTCCACGGCAAAAGTTGTACCAGCCAAGTTGTTTCTAGGAAGAACCTAGAAACAGTAGCGTAGCTTTTCTGGTCTAAATGATGTTGTAAGGTATATTCACCTTCTACATATCTGTGAGAAGTTTCGGCTAGGACTCCTGTTTCGTATAAGTACTATAGTCTAGCTGCTGAGAGACAGGTCATGTCTGATTCAAATATGTAACTTTGGAGTCGAATATATTATGAAATCAAGTGTTTGTTCATAACATGTTCCTTCATTGCTTCAATCAGATAAATTAACAAGCAAGTAATGTATTCAAGACGGAAAGAAAAGTGAAATCTTTATTTCGTTAACGATTATCATTAATTCATGATTTCATTAGGGATGCTGAAAAGACCTATAAAATATTCAGTATAATTTTAAGAGAGAAACATCTTTTGATTGTAATATTTTTGATATTCATCGTTTATGAAGAAATTTTAGTTGTAGGTTTGATTATTTATAAAATTTATTTTCAGGACTTTAGAAGATCATGACGTAGAAATGAATAAATGGAAACAGTCAAGAAGTAATCTGGTTCCATTTGAAAACTACCCACGATATGCAGAGGTTTGTGGTTAAAAGAATAGCAAAATATTATCACACAATAATGTTAGAGTTTTAGTAAATTTTATTCAGTGACAAATCATATGTAAAAGCATCGAATCGTGTAACGAATGACATTAGTTTAAATCTGACAAATAATTTAGGAATTTCATAAAATAAAAGTTGTAATTAACTATGCACTCAGTATAATATATCTTCTGCTATGAAATCTCAATAGAACAGTCTTAAGTGAAGTTCAAACGCGTCTTTGGTTCCAAGAAGTAACTTAAAAATACTTCTTTAATAACAACAACAAACTACTAAACTACTCAAAAAATTATCACACTTTCAAATTAACATACGACAGCAAACATAAGAAGAGTGGTGTGCATTTATACTTAAACTATGAAGAATTCTTCTCTGTTTAAAATTTTATTTACCATTAATATTAACCCTTTACTGTTACTTTTTACTGTTTTCAGATTGATGCCTATCTTGAAAGGATAGCTAGAGAGTACCCAAATTTAGTTACTCTGGTAAACGCTGGACGTAGCTTTGAAGGCCGTTCTGTTAAATATTTAAAGGTAAGGTATTTCATTGTTACTCATTTCATTGTAGTAGCAAGTAGCAAGTAAATTTTTTTATTTGGAAAAAAACTGGACGCTTTTTAAGGCAGTTTCATAGTTAACTAAAATTACAGAGACTTGTATTTATGAAATTGAAATAGCAAACAATCATGCCCCTTAGTGATCAGTGGTAACTGCCATCCATGGACATAATTTAGCCCCAAATTGGATTATGTCTTGACTGAAGGTCAATTTGCCTTCAGATACATCATCATCCCTGTCATCTCAGTCTGAATTCATCGTACACGTATCTCACCCTGACTACACCCTTTTAGTCAAGACACTACAGATTTACATTGTTTTAAAGCAAAAACAGGTGTAATGGTGACGCCTCCGATGACAAATCCTGACGAGTTTTATGAAATCTACGTAGAAATTCAATGTCAGTTTCTCTTCCTTGATGTTTTATAATCACAATTTCTCCTTATATTTTTAGATATCAACAACAAACTTCGCTAATGCCAGCAAACCCATCTACTTCATCGATGCCATGATCCACGCTCGGGAGTGGGTCACCACGCCGGTAGCTCTCTATACCATACACAGGCTCGTGGAAGATCTCAATGAGTCAGATAGAGATCTTCTAGAAAACGTCGACTGGATTATCATGCCTTTGGTCAATCCTGATGGTTATGAGTATTCGCATACTGATGTAAGTTCCTTACAAATGTTTTTCGTAATGCTATGTATAATGAGCATGCATAAATGTTCTATTTAGTTGATCGCTTGTTTTGCTGCCTAAGAATTTCAAAATGTTGATATTACTCTCTGTTTTTCGGTGTATGTAGTTGTATATTTTGCTCTCCAAAATTCAAATTGCTTGACGGATTTTAACATAATTATAAGGTGTTGAATTCGCATAAATTTTGGGTGTTTTCGGACTTTCATCGGGTTTTTGGTTTTTATAATAAGTATCCACTTAACCATATAATTATGTTTACCTTTTAAACAAGGTCTCAGAAATACATAGTTTATACTACTGCTATGGACAATAACAGAGTAGCGTAGAGTCGACTTACTTACTCGTAGAACAGCATTTATCACACTGTAAGTCATGCGTTGCGTTGCCCTGAGTGTTAGTCTAATCGAATAATGTGACAACCTATTATTTCAAGAACTATGGCACTTAGGTAGGTCTTTAACTCATAATTGATCATTATTATTGTTTTTATATACTTAGGTCCGACTATGGCGTGGCACACGCTCCATCCACCCTGAAGTGAACACTACCTGCGTTGGCGTTGATGGTAATCGGAACTTCAATGTCTCCTGGAATACTCTCGGCGTTTCTCCCGATCCTTGCTCTCAAGTCTATCCAGGACCCTACCCATTCTCCGAACCCGAAACTGGCTACGTACGCGACGTTCTTCACGAATATCGAGACAGGATTCAGCTGTATCTGGATATTCATAGTCATGGAAACTATGTTCTGTTTGCGTACGGAGACAGAAGTCTTCCGCCAAATGCGGCTCAGATACATCATGTTGGAGCGACGATGGGTGCAGTAATGGATGTTCATAAGCTACCCCAGGCAGGGTTTTACTTAGTGGGAAACAGTGCTTTAGTACTTTATGTCTCATCAGGCAGTGCGCAGGATTATGGTCAGGTAATACCAAAGTAATACTGTAGTCAATTCAGATCACACTGAAACATTTATTTTTAATTTCTTTTTTATAATTGCAGTAGTAGCTAAATACAATTTAGGTAGCTACATTAACAGTAACAATTATTTTATTTCAATTTGCGAATGTTGAGGAAATATTACATTGACAAAATATGCGATATCAAAAATAGGTAGACATAATATTATCTCACTAAAATATTTTGTTGTCGGTAGATTAAGAAGATAAACAATATCTTTTGATAAGATATTGGAATACTACTTTATTGATTACGGGTGCTGTTTTTATGTTAAAATTAATTTAAATTGTAATTCTACTGACAATCAATCAAATGAAATCAATTGACACACTTTACAAACAACAAAACAGTATGCAGACTATATGATACTGAAACGTTACGCTCGTGGACTTTATCGAACCCAAAACTAATTGAGGACTGCGATATGTTTTAAATGGACAAAATAAAATTCACACCCTGAACTTTTCCTATTAAGATCATTAAATGACAAAGACAAACTTAATTCCGTAACTATTTTTATATGTTGTACGAAATAAACCGCAAAAAATACAAGATCAATATACTTAATCCTGATTGAAACACATATTCTGAATAAAATCAGGGCCTATAATTCATCATCATAATCATTATAAGCCTATTACGGTCCCACAGTTGAGCACAGGTCTCCTCACTGTATGAGAGATAGAGAGTAGAGATAGAGAGATAGATGTAGAGAATATACATAACGCACAATGTTCTCTCACTATACATATAAAGTTATCACACAATTTTCTTTTTCAGGCCGTGGGTGTTCCATTCTCCTACACCTTGGAACTGCCAGGATATGGATATGCTTTCAGCGTGCCACCACGCTTCATTGAGCATATCAATAAGGAAACCTGGGTTGGCATCGCAGAGACAGCTCGTCTCTCGGTCCTTTACTACAGAGCTAGGCAAAACTAGATGTAGTTAATGAATTATTTTTTTAATACAAGAAATAAAAAATTAATAAGACATTTTTAAGTAACACTGATTTTTTATTTATTTTTTCTGTCTCTGTGCCTGTGATTTGGATTTACAAGTACAGTCTTGAATTATTATACATCGTACTTTATCCATTTGATAATTTAAAAAAAAAACGCTGTAGTAAATCTTAAGTTGATAAAAGTTTATGGCAATGGAGGTGCAATAAAGGACTTCAGATATCATTCCTAAAACCCTCTGTAGTTACTGAGGACTTGGCTAACGATGGGCGTAAGTAAAGAGATTTTAGTGACCACCATTTTGGTAAATTTGGTTGTAGCTGGACGGCATGATATCTATTCTGGGTAAGTATTTTAGTAAGCAATTTATTCAGTCTTCTGTAGACGTTTATCCAAAAATCGCTATCGCTTTAACAATTTTGCAGATATTTGGTTCATGGTGTAGAGCTTAAGGATGCGTCAGATCTGAAATTCCTTCGTGAGCTAGAAAACAAATTTAATTTATACGTGTGGCAACCTGGCGCTCCAGGACTTAGGGATGCGTTAATTATGGTCACTCGAGAAAACAGCGCTCATTTCTTGGATCAACTGGATGTTAAAGGCCTAAATCATTATTTATATCTATCCGACGTAGCTAAGTAAGTCAGACATCTTTTATTTCAACAAGTTTTCAATACTTTTTTCTCCTTTATTATGGGACGTATGACTTTTCGCAATTCCACAAGATATGACCCGATTAGAAACTTAATAACACTACAGAAAATACGAGTGGATACCTTTCTCTTTTTTGTACGTTTTTAAATCGCTGCACAAAGTTCCTTGAAATAATGAAAATTTTAAATAAATCATATTTCAATTTTTCATTCAGTGTAAGAAATTCTTATTTTACACAGAGGCTTGGAAAAGCATGACGCAGAAATCGCGAGCTGGAAACGAAGCAGGGGAAATAGACTGGCTCCCTTCGAAGATTATCCAAGATATGCTGAGGTGATTAAAAGCCACTTGAAGCCAATGGTAGCTAAGGACTGACGGTCGCTTTTTACATAAGCGAGCCGGCATATACATTATACATCCTCCCGATAAAACGCGGAAATTTCTTTACGCTCAAGATGGTAGATCCCTCTGTTTTTTTGTTTCGGACAGCAGTATCAACCATATCTTAAGCTTTGCTATGTCCTGTTTTGAAGGGTGTGGTAAAAGTGACATAAATATCCGAGGCATTCCAGCGTAGTCCTCAAAAGTAGCGGTGCATATGTGTCCGACCTCAAGTACGAATCTGATCTTGTGTAGGTTTACTTACTTACTTAGATGTCCATTGGAGGCAGTAGTCACTCACACATTCCGACAAAACGCAGAGATTGTTTTACGCTAGAAATAGGTGTGGTGATGGCCTGCCTTACCTAATTGGTTCAATTGGTTTTACCTTTCACGCTCTGCACTTTAGCTTTAAATAACTAGCAGAATTCACATAATTCCACATAATTAACTCTTTTGTTTACCTAAAGGTGGACGCTTACCTGGAAAGAATAGCAGCCCAGTACCCTAACTTAGTCACTCTTGTCAACGCTGGACCTAGCTATGAAGGACGATCTATTAAATATTTGAAGGTACGTTTATTTTGCAATATTTTACAAATTTTTAGTTGCAATTGCAATAACCATTTATTCTGAAGCTAAATTTCAACCGCACAATATTTTTTTAAAGCGATTCGTGGATATCGCTATTAATTTTTATTATTTTGAATGTTATTGTTTATCTATCCTGTTACACATTTATTTTGATATTTATCATTCTGAGTATTACTTTCTATTTGTTTTTTTGTAATTCATAGCATACGAAGTGTGTGAGGTTACGTATGTGACATGTAATAATTATCATTTTTAATTATAACAACGTCAATAATTTTAACAGTGAGTACGTAAAACGTATTCAATCACGACAATATTAGTTTAAAATTAAACGGCAATAATAATTTCAATATCTTATTGAAAGCCAATATCACAAAGCCCTCCCTATGAAACGAAGTAAATGTTACAAATAACGGTTGAATTGAATGTAAGTTTCGGATATATTCAAAGTGATGATGTTATTTTAACAAAAGCGAAAATATACAAAAATTACGAATAATATGCATAAAAAATTTGGTCCATCTTAGACAAATACTCGTAAGTATAATAATGAGAACTCTCCAAGGGCATCTAAATATGAACGGTAGAACGATCATTGTTTCAAAGCGGACATCACCCTTCAAAACTCCCCTAACATAAACAGCAATGGCGCATTAAAGTCAGTTAAATTTGTTTGCATTATAATATTTACCTGTCCACTGAACCATTTAATACGTGCCCTAAGCGCTGAGGGATAGGACCTTCGTAATGTACTGGCACGTCATTTCAACTTGTAACTGATTTTTATATTTCCAAAGATAATTCTGCAGCTCCAAAAGTTGAGCATCTCCCTATTACAAATGATATAAGGGTGGGAATAGTAAGTGTTTTTGTTAAAGAACAGTATAATAAATTGGCAAAAGTAGTAGGTGGGGTGATGCAAGATGCGTCCGCCCCAGTAATAAGATCTCTTGACTCGTGGGAACGTTCGATTTATGGACGTGGACGGTAGGCACGCGAAAGTATGAATGGAACCATATTTGCTAACTTTAGGGTAGAATGTGGAGTTTATACAATATTTATGAATTGAAATCACTTAGCGGTGGAATTGATTTTTATTTGAGAGTTGCAGCAAAAACAACATTACAGGAACTACGATAGGGTGGTCATAATAAAGATGACAATAATGTCCATTGCCTAGCTAAAGCCAACCGATATTATATTGACTGTTTGAAATTGACGGACAATACGCTTAATGAAACTAAAAATCAAAACAATGTAAAGTATATTGAAGCTGAGCTTTTAACCCTTTCAAAGTGAAGCATTTATGATTTTCCACCAAGCAATGCAATTTTGTAGATACGTAGACTTTAATTGACTGTTTCATTCGTCGCCAGATTAGCACGGACAAAAAAGTTGGGATTAAGGGCTTTGTTCTATCCTTACCAAATAAAGATAATCTAAAGCGATGATATTGTATCTTTACAGCATCCTTAATCTTCGCGTCATAATATAAATCATTGTATCATAATGTAACACAAACTTATTTCATTTCATCCACATAGTTATCTGCATACACTTGTTTCTGCATATTAGAAATTGTTATATTTCAATGTTTGGAAATCAAAATTTCGATGGACTGAGTATTAATAACGGCATTTACTCAGTATATATAAATCTTTCTATGAACTAAGTCTATTCGTATTTTTTTCCTCTTTTTTAAATCAGTTCATAAATGGCATAGGTTTTATACTTGCTCATTTTAAGCCTATTCTTCCAAATTTTTATTCATCGACACTTTTCCTTTCCGCTTTTCCGTTCGTGATGAAACAGGTGGGTTAACTCGGGATCCTTTAATAGCAAGGTTTAAATTCTCCCCCAAAATGGAAATTGCGTGTAAAGTTGCACGAGAATTAGGAAACAGTTTTAAAAACACCATATGTGGTGATACGGATAAACTGGGGCTAAAGGCAGGTAGAAAAAAGCAGACGTAGAAATACGTTTATAAATAAACCTACTTTATATAATCACTACGATAATAGATACCGTCAAGGTGTCATTACAAAGTAGTAATTTTGAAAATATAATATTGCTTAAATGTTTCTAACACTGTTAGTACTATTCTATACAGGCTTTTTATGGTTAAAGGAAAATAGGTATATTATAATACTCAAATATAATTGAATAGTATTAAATGAGATACTACTTATAAAGAAAAATTACAACCGTTTATCAAGACTTTAACGTAGATAAAGGTATAAGAAGCAGCAATATATTTTCAAATTCTAAAATAGCAAGACGGATACCACTGAATCCATGATTTTCAGAGATCCATCAATTTGTGACTTGTCAGCGGTGGCTGCGACAAATGTAACGAAATAAAGATGGATCACCCTGAAACCTCTTTCCGAGCTTTTATCGTGAGATCACTCATCACTTTTAATATAATTGTGACATTAGTGGCGCTTTCCGCACAGCTTTGTCCGAACGATAAGTTGAATGGTAATATAAGTATCAACTGAAGTAGCGTAGTAAATGTATAATTACTATTGACATTAATAAATTTGAAAACCAAGTATACTTCAAACGCCTTTGAAAATATCGCGAAAAACATTTATGACTTTTTTTTACTATAAGTATTTTCCACAATAAGTAGATCATACATAGTATCCAATTTCTTTATTTTGTAGCTTACTAACGACAAGATGGAAAGTAGTCACAACTGCGACATTCCAACATTAAAGGAGTTGCCAATTCACGGCTTCAAACAGGAACTCTTACAACTGAATTAATTAATTACCCCAGAATACTAAATGTGTGCCTGTGATTCAAACTTTCAACTTCCACTTTATACTTGGAGTTCATACGACTTGAACGACTAAATCTATATTAACCTAGTAATTCAATTACTTACAATTAAATAATATCCCTCTTTGGTTAACTTGTAGGAAAGCGTTGTATTTTTGAAGGTGGTAGAACCCTCTGTGGTTCGACTCCGGCGGCATCACCGCCACACCTATTTCTGCCTTATAGCAGCAG
>DWIJ01000527.1:0-11036 GCA_018248315.1 Chioides albofasciatus
CCTTCAGCGATGAGGGCATTGCAATGGACTATGAAGATCTCCACCCGCGCAAGAAAAGGGTAAGTTTATTCAATTCAATATAATGAAACACAAGGTTCGAATGAAAATGGGACTGCGTTTATAAAATTAGTAAAGAAATAAACTCCTATAAGCTAACCATGGAGTCTGTAGACTATGAAAAAGGGGGAATAGAATAGAATTTCTTACGATTTCGAACTGATTGTATAAGAGGGAAATACTATATATACTAGGAGAGATAACTAAAATTATTTACGTACCTATATTGTTTGGATTTACTCGTAAAACCTTTTAACATTTTATATTATAATGTGTATTGAGTTTGTTTATAATTATCGTTTATAAATTTGTCTGCTTTTGGGACGTGTGTGCTAATGTTAAACAAAAGAAATGATTTTAATTATCATGATGATTATCTTTATAATTTCAAATAAAGCTTATGGTCCCACTCAATCGGCTTAGGCTTAAAAACTTAAGGCACCCTCGACGTAAAATAAACATTATGTAATTATAGAGATTTAATGATTTTTGAAAATTTCACCGAGTGCAACTACAAGTGATGATCTCGTATTTAAAGTGTATACGTACAAATACTCGCCGTTCACATTCTAGGAATAAAATGGTAATTTTTAGCCAAAATTACACAGGTATCTTGTTCAACGTGCCTAGCCACCGTGCCAACGGTTTCAATTAGACCGTGACACAGATCGTGCTCGCTTTCATATAATGTCTGAGTAAATGTGTGCTTAAGCATCCCATGTTGGATATCAGGTAGCAAGACGACATAATGTAAACAGTGAAAATTATACAATTGTTTCCAGGCGTTTATAGACTCCAAGATTTATTAGCTGTCGCTAGCCGGGTTTCTCTACACGTGAACCGGCGCGTGTTGTATTGTCTGACGCATAGTCATAAGTGCAATACATCGATACATCTGATGTAGTAGGTAACGAATCCTATCATTTATCCATAATGCCGTAGCATTATAGGCGTATTATTTCCATATTAGAGATCGTACCAAGAATTTTGCAAGTAACCGGGCTTTACATACAACCGCACACTTTCACCGCGCGGACACCTGTTCGACGTCGTTAAAGGCCATTATATCACAACTATGGGTTTCTATGCAATTCCTTTTCCTAGTTTCGCAAACGGCAAACTACGAATTATTTGCGTATAAATTGACGTTAGATATATACACGTATCAACAAAGCATTTGTGACGCAAACAGTACGAGTATAACAAATCAAATCCCGCGTCGCTAAATACCCTGATGCGCATCTGTTGAAAAATTACATAGTAATTTATTACGTAGCTTCGAATGAAACTCGTGGCAGAGTATCGATAAGGTAAGCGTTGTTAAGTGCCTTTTCGCATGTGTGGATATAGATGAAATTATGTAAGACTTGGGTATTAATTTTTATATCAAGAGGTTGAATAAGTAACTTCTTTTTAAATTTAATCTAAAACTTTAACAAAAAAATTATCTTCTCTAGATATAAATGCATTTTCAATACATAATTATTACCTATGTTGTAAACTACAATGTCAAAGGCGTACCTAAATATAAATTTTACGATAATAAATAAGATTAAAAGGAAATTTCGAAATGGCATTGCTTATGATTTTTATTCTGAATATGTTTATATGTGTTCAATATTAAATATTTACAATTCTCAAAAATTAAAGGTATTTTAATTTTATACACAAAGAACTCTACATTAAAGCTTACATATTGCAAACAAAACAAATTGTTGACGTTTTGTATTATGTTTTATACATATTTGAATCTATTACTGCATTACTTTTATCTTAAACTAGATAGTATGATAAATCTGGATATAAAAAACTTTACGATTATAAAATGTATCTACCCATTATGACTTTATTTTTTCTGTGTTCACTTTACAAAATATAGGTTTTTCAATAAGTGAACCCTGCAAATGATTTATGATGCACGCGCGCAGTTCAATGTGTCGTGCAATGTCAAGGCACATGCGCCCGCGCATTATGCAACGCCATTGTAAAATTGTCATAAATATGTTTACGTTACTCGCGCGAATAGCTTGCGGTTCATCGCTTTCTGATTTTACTAGTTTTTAGGGTTCCGAAGCCAAGTCGTATAAACTTAAATAATTTTATTTTTGTCCTGGTTTCTTGCCCGTTACAACCGGATTACACGCGACATGTAACGAGCAAATATGTCACAGAGACTATAGAGAGTCCATCTGTAAAAAAATAGAAGATAGATGTAGACGAAGTATACAATAAAGAAGTAAATTTCGAAAAATTATTAATGTGACACTCTACACATATAACAATAACACAACTCAGAGCTGAAAAAATATTAGGTGAATTACATAATTAGTTATTCAATAACTTAAGTATTATACGAGTAAGTGTTTGTAATTAACTTTACTTATATATTTCTTTACCAATCTTATTTTGTGTCGAATACGACGTCTACGACGTAGTACATGAAAATTGTTTCAATAAAATATAAACAGTAACACCTTAATTTACGATATTTAAATTGTACACACTGTCAAAGGTTTATTGTGGGAAGTAAACAAGGGTTTTGTTTTAATAGTCACTTTGTTTTATTTCTCGAACTTTATTCCGCGTGACGACTAAAGGCATGCATTGTAAATATTCCGGCACAAAACTCTTTGTTCACGCGCAACGCTTTCATTATTAATAATTATGACTGGTAGTTTTCATAAATGCCACTACGTTGAAATTAGGTAGGTATAAAATATGTATGTACCTCCATTCTCTACGACGTTACTGTTAAAGTCGCGTAGGCACCGTAGCCCTTAATTTGGCCGTGTAATATTTTTTATTTGCTTTAATATAACTGACTAATTCGTTGCTAAATGTGAAATTCTTAAAGTATTTAGTTACTAAATACCTATTATTAGCCTTGTCACGCCTTACAAGTTTTATGAGTGTTTTCAAGTGCCACTTTATAAATGATTTCCTGTTGCTACTTACTTAATTCTCTTTTTGTTGTACTTGTTCCGGTGTGATAAGATTTATCGGATTTGAATTGTTGCAAAAAGTATAATCGCAAGTCCATCCACCAATAATATTCACTAAAATACCTTGAAAGAAACAATAACTTTAAAATTAATGATCTCAACTTCGTAAAACAATGCTCGAAACTGACCTTTACAGAGGTCTTAATGGTGAGAGTATTGTAACGTGTTTCTTTGTGAAATTTCGGCAAGCAAGGTCGCAACTATGAAACACATTCATAGTCGGTATGAAATATTTGTTAACGGGTACAATAGGCGTTCGTATTGGCGTGCAAGACGCTTCATGCCCACGCACAACATGTAACCTTGTAGTGGCGGCCAAAATGTCGTGGGTGGGACTGAGACGCTCGCGTTACTATTACCCACTTCGGTTGCGTAACGACTATTTACACAGCGGTAATTGCAGTTAAACTAAGCGAAGATGTACGAATTAAAAGGTCACTATCACTAAACTACGATGTGTTTAATAAATTATACTAACACTAATAGTTAAAACAAACCAAGAACTTTAATATTCTTCCGTATATTACCGTCTTATATTTACAGATAAACAGTGATAATATTTGATTTCTATGTTCAAGCAAACAAATGTTCAAAAATCAAGCGTAGAGCTACAATCGTCCTTCTAAACATATGTCTCAACAAGGACATTACAACATATGTGTAGTTATTATAGGCGTTGACAATTTAATGAATGCTATCGATCGGAAATTGAGTGAATGAAACGTGTGCTGAATATAGCCAAAACTAAAACACGTATCCGCCTACGCAAATAGCAAGTACTGTGAGCTGAGTCGTTATTGGTGCAACATGACACAATAGCATGCCCAGACACGGTGTCGCCAAGCTGAATTATCACATGAGCACCGTTGGCAACCGAGCTGTAATACCTATCCATGACGTAAACTATATAGATAAATAAATGTTACTTGGCATTACTAGGAAAAATCACCAACGCAAGAACTCGACTGCAGCTCACGTGTCATACGCGTAATAGAATCTTTGATTGACTATCAGATGTAAATTCTATAAACAGACAGTATTATGTTACAAACAGGGAGTTGTAGAGTATGCAAAGGAATAAAGTCGCCTTACGTTAAACGACACTGGCCACCCGTGTGATGTGATAAAGGATAATAGTTCCACTAAATTATTATCAGACATTTCAATATTGAAGCAGTTTATTCAGTCACGGGGAGTCCTCTTTCAGACAAAGAAATTTGAACTTAAAGAGCGTAGAAAAAACAAAATTATTTATTTAATGTAAATTTTTGGAACTGTACCTCGGAACCGAAGTATTTAATTAGTTACAATATTAAAAACGGACGAAAAAATATCGTTATTGTTATTTTTTAACTATTTTCGCAAAATTAGTAAAGGATGGGCAGTATTGTCAGTATTAGTGTAATCTTTCCTGAGTGTCAGCGGCCCTGGTCGGATTATCGCCCTCGGGGTCGGCGACCCTCGGCACATGTGATCCGTGCGCAGAACCTGTTCCTGTGCACCACTTACGGACCACTGCCCACTGCGCACCTCCAGCCCAACTGAACTATACGCCTCACTACTACGTCATCAATGTTAATGATCTCAACATACACCGATTACAACGACATCTATTTTATCACACTATTATTAATGTTGCAAGGGAAAGACAGTATTTTCATAATAATGGTTCTTATAAGAACAATCTTAAATTTATTTTTATTGTGTACATCCTCACAACAATTGAATCTGCAAACTATACACTGTGCATCATTAGTAAAGAAACAAAGGTTTTAAAGTTTATTCATCTTAGCTTGTACCTGTCTCATTAATCAAGAAATGACAAGCTTTTAAACATATCATAAAAACCGCATAGTAACATGTAGACACTAATACACTTGATAAATGTAAACGACCAGTGAATATTTCAATTACAATGTTGCTACCGCGTAACATACACACATGCATAGGTAGATGGAAAATCTCTTGTTAACGAGTGTAGGAGTGACGCCAGCTGGCAGACCTTGAATAAGGACACAACTATTATAACCAAGCGAGGCCTTGCAAGCTTTCTGCATGCAATACGAGCATGTGTCAGTATTATATTATATCTACTAGTATGTTAATGTAACTCGAGGAAGCGCTTAGGCCGCTCCAATTAAATATCAATTACTAGTGTTACGTACATAAAATTAAAACTTGCTAACACGAATATATGTCGAAGTTAATTACAATGAGTGACTACTGCCAGTAGGTGCGTGTTTATAACGTAGTACAGGTATAGTTAGTTCCCAGGATGGCCTTTGTTCTGTACAGAACTATATAGCATATACACCACTTTATTCGCCGCAATGCCGCCTACTACTCGTCATTTCTTGCTTTATTATTTATTTCCGAGAACTAGTCGCCGGTTAAAACATTGCTATTGCTGGTCAACACTTAAAAATGCATTATCGTCCTCGTGGCAGCCGCGATTCGAGCGATTTGGCGAGGCCGCGGCATGTGTATAATACTAGCCATACGTCAATAGATAAGGCTTATCTCCATTCGTCATATTCAATTTAAATGTTTCAAAATACAATACGGAAAGAGTGCACGGCTGCATGCAGCGCACGAGCATGAGCGGCTCCGCCTACGGAGTGTTGACGTCGCCGGCTCCTAGCGTAACAATAGCCGGCGCGTTGCATCACGGCGCACGCGCACGCCGAACGCGACTTGTTGCATAATCAGCATAACATGCCCCCCGGCTTCCTTCAACGTTTAACTGCTTATATATTATGTCCCTCTTTGTGTTACAGAACAAAGAAAAGCTTTATTAAGAAAAATAGGTGCAAGTAATAAATATTATTGCCACGTTACATTTCAAGACAGTTTTATACTACTCTACGACTTTTTATCGACACTTGTCTTACAAATATAAAGGTTTCTACTTAATAAGGCAACGCTCCGAAATCCCTGTGTCAAAACCGTGTGACAGTAACATTGTAGCGTTATTAAAATTTAACGATCAATTCAACCTTAACTTTTAAAAATATATTACCTTGTAAACGAATTTACCTTGTAAACCACACATAAGTTTATAAGGAAATGTCGCTATCTAAGTAGTCGTCAATAAGAAGTCCATGAGATTGCAACATACGCTGCGCTCGACTGCGGAAAAAAGCACGAGTCGTATTATCGCGAATGCACGTGTAACTTCGCGTGGCTAATAAACCGAGAAACAATAATTACAGCGAACTTATCTGCGCCTAACTGCAGATAAACGAGAACGGGGCTATCTTTGCTCTGAGATTTGTTGACGCTTGACGCTAATAGGGACATAGGACCATACTGATCTGTGTAATGACTCGCTATTTTCGTTAAATACATTTATAATAATGTTTATTAATATTAATTGATAACAAACGTAAGTTTAAATCAATAAATACACATTTAGATCCAAAAGACACCTTCCGTTAGTGGATACTTATAAAACAATGTATTAAAGTAAATTAACCACTTTTATTATAAGTTTTAAGGTAAACAGGGATAACGATAATGTAATTGCGATCAAAGTAATGCTGCTTAAATAAATAAGAATACTTTTTAAACTTACGTGAAGCCCTGACGGTACCTGACTAAACCCGATGAAAACACAGAGGCACTCATTTTCTAATTAAAAATTTCACTTAGAGTCAATTACACTTAAAGTAAACTGTATACAAATTTCGTAATGATTAATCAGGTTCTATTTGTAAGCTTCCTAGGAAATCTTATCGAATCACTTGCAGTTATTTCAAAATATGATTTTTACCTTTAACTCGAAGAAAAGAGTAGATAAAAATACTACAATCTACTTTCCGTATAAGACCTTGAGAAATTCTTATCCAGATTAACATTAAGAAATATATATGCTTAGTTAATTAATTAATTACCCCGTTTCAATCAAATTACTTGACCATGGATCCATCGGAACGTAATGAGTCAATCGCGATCAATATCGTCACTGTCGATCAATTTTGCTCGTTAGCGATCAATAAAGTTATTACGCTCTTCGATCGTGCAGTTATGCTGAGGCCTTTACAAAAAGGGTAATTGATGGAACCGTGTGTAGCTGGCGCTTAAGTGCTCCGTATTCATAGATACCGTGGGTAGGATTAAATGGAAGTTTGGACTATAAATACGTTCTTGCACTTTTTGTACTTAAGAGCTCCGCCCGCGCAACCTTAGGTGCTTGGTACTATTGTACTGTTTTCACGCGGTTATTCACTCTGGCTGAAATTACTTTATCTGTTACTATATTACCAGAATTAGAATCCTTTAAATCAGGCGAAAGTCTTGTGAAAATTTGTTCAGCCGTATTTTAAATAAGTTCGTTAACAGAAATTATAAATGTGTTGGAAATGATACAAAGCTGAGTTTGTTTTGCAACTAGGCACAACATTTATAAACGTTTCCAGTCATTGGTTCTAGTACCTACTCTATTTTTAACGGCTAAGAATTTCGTAGTACCTAACCTACAAGCATTTTTTAAATAAAATGCTGCATTCATTCACGAATAAAACAACATAAAAGCTTAAAACATAATTCGTAAATTTGTATCTTAAACACGGAACACTAAAACTAAATTGGCCACTCGAAACTAGTTGGAGCGAGTTTAAAACTGCGCCCTTAGGGGGAGGGGACATTTTAATTACGGCGTTTAAGTAAAAGCGACGCTTCGTCTCTCGCTAGCTGCATTACACAGATTCAACCACCAAAAGCCTCCCACTTAGCTAATGAAACATGTTCCTGTATAGTGTTTTAAGCGTCGTCGCAACGAGGCCTTGTACATTGTGAGCGGAACTGAACGCGAGCGGATTCGGCGGACGCAAATCCTCATTTACTTGCATTATTTTAATGGAGCCATTGTGGCCGGATGTCCTTTGTCGTGGAGATCCAGTCCGGGCTGTGGGAAATGTGCCGGTGCAAGTGCATCGCTGCCCTGGATTCGGTCAATTCGAAATTAAACGCCAGAAAGCCCTGTTTCAATTTAGAGGATTTGAATAGAGCTCGCAGTTCTTGCATTATGGAACAAAATGAGGTTTATTGTGGCCGTAACTGCTAGGAACGGGGCAACCGGAAAGCGACGTATCCATTTAACTAATTAACTGGGGCGAAGTCGTTTCGAAAGCACGCGCGCCCGCAGAGAAATCCCTCGGACCTCTCATAACTGGCTTCCTTCTCTTCCCTTACTTCTCTCAGACTAGATACCTTTTATGGCAAAACCGCGTGACCCAACGATTATGCTGATGATGTTATTGTCAATAAAATAGGCAGGACGGCATAAATTTATGGAGCTCTATCTCCAATTAAACTAGACTCCTTACAAGTGTTTGTTTCAAACTTTCTACTTACTAACACATAAAAATAGCATATGTCTTTCACTAGGAGTACATTGTGTAATATTAATGCCTTGAAGTTTGTTGTACTAGTTTTATGCATGCATAAATCGAGGTTATGCACCTATCAATGTGTAATTTATAGATTCGGTGTTTATGCTGTCATAATCTGTACTTAAGTCTGTGTGTGTGATAAGCTTATCACTTACACACTATGCTTATACCTTTGCTTATACGTAGAAATCGTATTAGTTCGTTTGTCGTTTGTTTAATAAAACCTCAGAAAGCATCTGTATTTCTTTTCGATTTTTAATGGTGAAATTTTATGGGCGAATATTCTCATAAAATTAAAAGTTTATAATTAACATTGACCTTTCACGACTACAAAAGGACCGCGTGGAGGCGGTAAAAGATCCTCATTGTTATAAGTAATCTTAGCTTATTAAAAACGGCCTCACCTGAGTATTTTTTTTAATACATTATAGGAGTAGCAGACGAATATGCAGTCCACTTGATGGTAAGTGGCTACCGCCCATGTACATCTGTATATTCATACAATCAATCCCCAGATAAGATTCAATTTCTACCTGTGGTTGGCCACAGATGCGACGCTACCCCTGAGGACTAAGTTGGAATACATCGGAAAAGTATGTCACCCTTCGAATCAGAACACAGCATCGCTTAACACTGCTGTTATTAAGCAGAACATTTGGGTGGTGGTGCCGCCGGGGTCCAGCCACAGAGGGTTCTATCACCTTCAAATTGAATTATTTAAATTTGAGTAATTACAAAATCTCAAAATAAAACTGTCTTCCCTAATAAGCTAAGAGGTTGTCTTGTTCGTATAAAAATGCAATCGACGGAGCGGAGGCTCGGCGTCGTTCAAACTTTTCAAATTTACCAACCAGCTCCATGATATTAATTTTATATTAGAACCGGTACATAAATTGTCTTGCATGTGGACAATTCCCTTCAGCCACATTCTTAATCTGTTACGAAAAAAATTACCGCCTACGCTATGGTGTCAATCTTTTTTCTGTCTCTAATTTCACAAAGTAGCTATTACAATATGAGTTATAAATTGATTTATCTGTGAAGGAAAGCATCGTGAAACTGATTTGTTTATTAAAATAGCCTCAGTCCAATCACAAATATAATAGTGCCTTTTACTTGTCCCCGCAGTCCCGGGATTAGAATAGGGCTTTGGTATCCCCTGCCTGTCGTAAGAGGCGACTAAATGGAGGCTTCCGGGGCTCGAACCGTCCAGCAAGTGACTCCAGAAAGGATGGCGGTATGTGTGGTAGCATATCGTAGTAAATGCCAGATGGAGCGTAAGTTGCTCCTTTCAGGGCAGAGCCCGATAGGGGCACCACGCTTGGAGGACTCCGGTTGTTTTGTCGGAGATCCCGGAGTTCTCCACCAAACGCTGAGGACTGCCACATTGGGGGGCTAGTGTGGTAATAATGCCACATAACTCGATGTCGCTCCCTAAGGCGTCGAGTACCTTTCGAAGATTTCCCTCTCGTGAACAAAAAACCTTCAATTAAAAACTACAAACTCTTTATTCATTTTACCTAAGCATACATTACCAGCGCAAGTAAAGTAAAGACTTGCAAGTAACTAGTTAGTAGTAACGCTTATTGCAATTTCTTAGGAGCGTTTTATATGACGCTGTAAACTTTTGAACGTAGGAGCGTGCATTTCACTCATTTCTATTATATGATAAAAGTGGAGTTTGAATTTATACTTGAAACTATTCGCATAATGAAAGTCATACATTAACGGAATTGAATAGTTTAACTGCAGTTCGTCAAAATTCGAAGAATTCAAAATGTTCTATGGTTCAAATTTAGTTTTAGGTTACTATTAAAATCAGTCCCACTGCTGGAGATCGGATTTTGCCTTAGTAAGTATGCATGTGTGTATGTTTTATGTACTATGTAGATATGTGAGACAAGGGTTTAATCTAGAGTATCAAAGTGTGGGTAGCTATATTTTTATGTGACTGTATTTTTTTTAATAATAAAGAATTAGCAAACGAACGGTCCACCTGGTGTTAAGTGGTTACTACTACACATAGACATGATCTATAGTCAATCCCAGATAAGAGTAGAGTCACAGATATGTTAATATCCGTAAAGATTATTTGGAATGCCTCGTGCTTTTTTTACCAAATCCTTCAAATCAGAAAACTGCAGTATTCATCATTGTATTTATATGGAAATAGGTAGAATGCTACTGCTGTAGTTCTAAGAAGGGTACCTCATCCTCTTCCTTACTACCTCACAGAAGTAACTTGGAGTACCCCATACGTTAGTGTGTGCTAGTTAGTATTTTCCCACCAAAACCACCGAATGAATAAATTAAACACTAATTTCTTGACATACTTAGTGAACTGGATCACCTTGTCCGTAATTGTGGTAGTTTAGTGCGTAGTGACTTTTGCATGGCGTATGTTAATGTGAATATGTAGTGAAACACTAGTAGCTGGCTGCGTTTCTGCTCGCTCTACATCATCATCACCATCATCAATAACCCATTACTGTCCCACTGTTGGGCTTGGGTCTCCTCTCAGAATGAGAAGGATTAGGCCATAGTCCACCGCGCTGGCCAAGTGCGTATTGGTAGACTTCATATA